>CAMOHE010024909.1:0-22157 GCA_946598075.1 Artocarpus hirsutus
AATGCCCATTTTTATGCATAAACTAAATTTGGATGTCATTTGGAGATTCTCATTTTCAGGAGAAAGATGACCTCGAGGCACGATTTCAGAAGGTAAATGAATCGGCTGAGGGAGCATTGTCCCAGCAGTCAGCATTACAGCAAGATCTGGAACGTACTCGGCAACAAGCAAATGAAGCATTGAAAGCGATGGATGCAGAGAGGCAGCAATTGCGAAGCGCAAACAACAAGTAAATCTCTACTTCAACTGCCTTTTTTGCATATGTTGAAAATACTGTGTCGTTTCTCTATGCCTTCATGCATAGAAATTAATATGGTCATAATAATAGCTTTTGGGAGAATTAGTAGCCTAACAACACTCGAACTCTATCTTGTCTTTCTCATTTCTTTTCAATTTGTCACTATGATGTTGTTCAGACTCCGAGATAATATTGAGGAACTAAGGCATTCATTACAACCTAAAGAGAGCGCTCTCGAGGCATTGCAACAGTCACTTCTGGAGAAGGATCAGGTAGGAGTCTCTATGTGTATTGTTGAGGAGCCTCAAACTGAGCTTCTCAAAACTTTTGTCAAGAATCTAAACGACAGTTGCATGGTATTATGTATCTACATATCATATATTTCTTTATGTTTCTGAATGTTTTCATATGCTTTTTGGATATTCCAATTTCAACGTTCCCTTCCAAGTTAGAGACGCACTAGATATCTTCTTCAACTACTTTAGAACACAATTCTTGGGCATCTTTTTTTTTTCATGTTTAGTTTTTTTATGCATTATCGCTTAAAACTCGCAATGTCGGTCAAACAGTGACATAAAGATGCAACAAACTCATCATGAATCAGCAATTATATGTGTATTAATTTTTCATTTAACTATCCTAAAGCGGTAAACTGCTTATTAGTCTTGCAGTGTCATAATTACTGTCTTTGTTTATTAGCCTTTAACGCACCTTTTATGGCTTCTCTCTTTTGATCATGTAGCAAGATATTTTATTATATCTTTGGGGATAATTTTTTTAAGTGTGGACTAACTTTCATTAATCTCAGATGTTGGAAGACATGCGGGGCTTGCTACAGGCTGCTGAAGAAAAAAGACAAGCTTCAATCGCCGAACTTTCTGCTAAACATCAAAAGGTCCACTTCTGACACTTGCCTAATGTGTGGTTTTTATAGTTATAATATACAAGACCTTTTCTTTTTCTTTGTTGATTAATCAAGAAACGTGCCTTATCCATGCTTTGTCCCCTTCTTCCTTCAGAACTTGGAAAGCTTGGAAGCCCAATTGGCTGATGCCCTAGCAGAACAAAGTAAAGCTACTGAAACTATTTCTTCACTTCAGGTGAGAGTTGTTATTATTATGTTCATTCCCTTTCATACATATTGGGCTGAAGTGTACAGGATTGGGCTCTTTTTTGTATCAGCACAATGAAGCTCAATTAGCAACATATATATATGTCCAAGATTAATACAAAACTTTTGCACATGTTTTTACTGGCTTTCTAAGTAGATTTTCTTCCCATGTATACATTAGTCAACATCATTGACTATCTACGAAATCCATCCTCAGCATTGCACCATTCTAATCTGATCATCAAATAATCATATAGGTTGATTGCTGGTTGCTTTACTACATGAATGTTCTTTTAAAAATTTGTATTGCGTGTAGTATTTCTGCTTGAAACTTCTTGATTATTTTTGAAAATTTTCACTTTTCAGTTATGGATCATCTTCAATGCTACTGAAACTTTTGACAGATGCTGGTTGCAGAAAAGGAATCGAGGATTGCAGAAATGGATGCAGCATCAACAGGTGAAGCAGCACGACTTAGAGCTGCCGTGGAAACTGTTAAAGGAGAGATCGCTCACTTGAAAGATGAGCATGTATGGATACGACTTTGACACGGAAAATATATTACTTTTTTTCCCCTTGATGTTCATTGATGATCTGCATTAGACCACTTTATGTTGGTTGCTTTCCTGATAATTTTGCTTCAACTATTAATCTGTTTTATTGTCTGTTTGACTTTAAGGTTATTACATACCTTTTAAACTAATTTTGCATCATTGTCGCATTATGCTTTCAGAATTAGTAATATATTTCTTTCAAGAAGGGCTATATTGAAGTTACCTATTATGGATACCTACTGGGTGCTTTGAAATTCATTCAACTTTTTAAAGCCTTAAACATATAAATCGACTATTAATTATTGATCCTTCTGACGTAAAGTTTGGCCGCCTTTGTTAAGAAACAACATCCTTTTAAGGTGTTTCTTTTTTAAGCAATAGGAGATATTTTGTGCTTTCAGGATAAAGAAAGGGAGAGCTGGGAAGCTACATCTCAGGCACTCAGAACGAAAATGGAAATTGCTGAGAACAACTGTATACGAGCTGAAATTGAAGCAGCTAAAATGAGAAGTATACTTTCTATCCTTGGTGTTATTTTTCATATGCTGATTTACGTGTATAATTCTAAACCATGTTTTTTCAATGGCTAGGCCAATTGGAATCAGAAGCATCCTCACAAATCCAAATACTTAATGCCAAGGATGCTGAACTAGCGGCTGCCAAAAAAGAGGTATCAAGATCAAATTTTGACCAACTTCCCTGTTTATATGGGACTCTTGATATTCTAGAAAATGGAGCTGCTGACTTACTGCACTTCGGGTGGCACTGTTACTTTGATGGTCTAGCAAAATAATAAAATCAAGCCTTTTCTAGTTGGCAATCGACGGGAGTTATACATGAATCCTGGCATTGAAATAAAATTGTTTGTGGCTTCTGTTTCCATCTCTTGAATCTGAAGTTGGTTGAGTTATATTTTTTTCTGATCATATGACTTTTTATATCTCACAGATCAACCACCTTGAAACTGAATTTTCCTCTTATAAAGTCCGTGCTCATTCACTTTTGCAAAAGAAGGATGCAGAATTGGCTGCTGCTAAAGACTCTGAGCAAGTCAAAGCTCTTGAGGAAGCACTTAAAGTACACACTAGTATAATTCTTAGTTTTATTTATTATTATTATTTTTTAGGAAGAAAAAATTTATTATTATTATTATTATTATTATTATTTTAGGAAGGAAAATAAAAACTTCGGTTGATGTGGGAAAATGTTAATCTTCTAATTCTCATGTTTTTAATGACATTATTTAGGAGGCGGAAAAGGAAGTATCATTAATATGTTCTGAAAGAGATAGAGCCCTTCAAGATCTTCAGGATGCTCTGTCTAATCATTGATAAAGAACTTGCGGAAAGGTGAACTGTTGAGGATTCATTTTATTATCAGTTTTTCATTTAAGCCCAGTTCCTTAATACAAATTCTTTCCTTTTAGATTTTCATGAAACACCTTGAGCAGATTTTATAGATTCTATTTATTTTTCTTAACAAAAGAAAGTAGTAATTATTCTCAATTTCAGACAAAAGCTTTTTTTTTTTCCCTAAAAAAAATCACACATAAAGAACTACTTTTGTCTGTTGACTTTTTTGTCGAGCGAACAATAATTTTAAAGTTTCAATTCTATGTTTTTCATAGAGAAACTGCTCTTTGCACTGTCAAGCAGCAGATCATGGGCTTAGAAGCAAAGCTTGATTCTGCTAATGCCCGCTATCGATCAGACAGAGAAGCATGGGAAAAAAACCTTCGTAACTTAGAAGAAATGTGGCAATGTAAATATATATATATATATATATTTCTTATGTCTTTTTTCGCTCTAGAATTCCCTTTGAAACTGCACATAGGTCAAAATTTAATGGTAAGTTGTACTTGATAAAATTTTCACAGCAAGATATGATGCACTAAAAGTTCAAAATGAAACTTCTTCTGGTGAAGAACTAGAGAAGGAATTAGGAGATCTCAAGTTACGGTATAAAAAGTTGAAGGTACTTAATTAGCATCATGCTCCTTCTATCTTTGACATCTTCCTTTATTTATTTATTTTTTCTTTGGGTTCTATTGTTAAACTGGATTCATAATGTGTAGGAAGAACACAATTCATTTCATGATCTTGCTGATAAGATGATTGAGGAAAAGGATAATGAAATCTCTAGACTTCTAAATGATAATAAGAATCTCCAACGATCGTTGGAATCGAGACCAAAAGTAGGTGTTCTTTACTTTTTAAATATTAATACATCTAACTTTTTATGCAGTATCCCTTATCTTTCATTAGATTTTTTTTTTCTTTTCTCTTTGCCTAACATTTGTTTTCATTTGGGCTTATAATGGGGCAAACAATCTCAGGTTGATCAGAATGACAATTACAACACAGGTAGGAGGACAGTCCCAGTTCTAATTCATCCTTTCTATTTCTTTTTCTAATACAATCGTAGTATATATTGAAAAGTTGGTGTACTTTGGATTTTAACTTGTATATTGTATCAAAACTGGTGTGGTTAGGCTTGCAGAAACCGGATGCATCTGGTTTAAGCACCTCGGCCGCTGAACAACAAATTCTGGTATGCATATTTGCTCTTAAATACTTATACTGAATGAGAAAAATCTTAGCAGATAGGATCTCAATCAAAGTTACCTTCGCATCTCTGTAATGCTTTGCTTTATAAATTAAATCTAAAATGGTTTTACTGACTCTCATGACAAATTTCAGCTTTTGGCGAGACAACAAGCACAGAGAGAGGAGGAGCTTGCCCAGTCACAACGACACATTCTAGCACTTCAAGTACGTACTCTAATCTAGACACAAAAGAACTTTCTACACTGCACTTCTGATGTTATGTATCAGTTAGCAATTTGTTTTAATAAATAATTCAGGAGGAAATTGAAGAGCTGGAACGTGAGAATCGCCTCCATAGCCAACAGGTATCACAAAGCCTGGACATCTGCAGATTTCTTCATTTTTATTTATCTATTTATTTTTGGCGGCTATCGTTGTTGCTTGCTCTTGATTTTTATTTATTTATTTATTATGTGACTGCAGGAAGCCATGTTGAAGGAAGAACTTCGCAAAATGGAGAGATCACAGAAGAGGGAAGGAGTAGATATGACGTATTTGAAAAATGTCATCTTAAAGCTTCTTGAAACAGGTATCTGTTTGAATAAATTGATTTAACTATTACGGAAGTAGATCTTCTTCCCCCTTCTAGCGTGTAACTGTTGAGACACTAGTGATATTGAAAATGCTTATATTTCTTGTTATTCGAACGCAGGTGAAGTGGAGGCTCTACTACCTGTGATTGGAATGCTTCTTCAATTTAGTCCTGAGGAGGTGAAATCTACGCTCCTATATTTGATGTATTTGTTACTGCTTATGATTTCAGAAACTTTTGTGTCATCTGAAAACTCTGCTGGTCGTGAATGAGAATGAGAATGGGGCAATCTTAAACCGCACAATTATCTCTGTTTCTTTTGGAAGAATAGCTTTCTCAGGGATTTTTCTAGATGTGTATAAAAATTATAAGAACATGACATTCTCTGTTTCTTTCATCACCTGGTATATGCAAATGGGATATAGCTGCAGTAGTCATGCAGTGCTTTATTATGATGGGATGTGTATGCAGTTCATGCCTGTATGTCAATCTCTCTTGCTTTATTTGTGTTATCACCTATGTCGCTTTACAATCTGCATTTACTTGTTAATGCAGATTCAGAAGTGTCAACAAGCCTATCGAACATCTGCAGAAGGTGTTCCCAGCCCGTCGGGTGATGCCTCGGGATCTTCTCGCTCGCTTTTCTCAAGATTCTCATTTGCATAGTTGCAGAAAGTATGCAGAGGATTATTTGGTTGCTTGAGAACTACCCATAACTGCAATCCAGCCACAGCAAAGCTCGGCTGCTGGTTGCTTTGGAACTGCCTGCTGCTGCTGCTGCAATCTAGATGCAGGTGCAGCAACGCTTCACTGGTCGATTACCAATTTCAAAGCGGACGTGTGGTCCAAGTAACATGTATGCTTTTGTACTATTATAGCATTGTTTTGTTAAAAACTATTTCAGAAAAAAATTTGTATAGGTCAAAATTTTAGAAGAGGCTTGAGGGGACAAGAACATTTCAGAGGTAATCGGTATGTTGGCTGGGAGAACTGTCGTAAAAGCTGATTCTTTGCTTTTTAACAGTTATTGTAGATTACAGTTGACAATGCATGATTCTAAAAGAATATTTTGGAGAGTAATACGTGTACTAAGACCAACTTAGGAAGCAAGAAGGCAATTCAGAGTTCAAATTCCACTGGTGCAACCAAAGTGTGGTTTGGTGTGAATTCTTTGTATGTTTGTGTGCATATGAATTATTTATTTGTTTGTTTCTTTTATGCTTTTTGTCACGAATTAAGTTGTGAAGTGATGTGGATGCTAAGAGTTTTGGTCAATCACGTCAAGTGCTAGATCTTGATGTAAGCTGAGGTGGTTTGGCAGCTGAAAGATTGTGGGCAGCAAATACGATCACGTCTGGTTTTAACTTTTCCATTGAAATCGGCTGCGCCTTGTTGGATTTTTTGCTTCCATTTTTTCACTTCAAAGAATTGGAAATTGTTACCGGTACTGACATTGAATTTTTTTTTTTGGGCGACGGCCGAACAACACCTTTAGGGTGTTGGCTGTTAGATTGATTCTAACTAGCAAGCAACAAAAATGCCTCACACGCTAAAACAACAAAATTGCCATAACGTTAAGTTGTTTTTAATCCAAACTGGTTTTATTACACTTCTTTTTCATTTTCTTTTTCAAATGCATATGTTGCGTATGGGTTCCTTTTTCAAACCAAGTTGCATATGAACTATTATTTGACATTAGCATTATAATTAGAAAAGCAAACATCACAACAAAAGACAGATTTTTTCCCACGGACTAAAAAAGATGAACCAAATAAGAGGTGATTCCCCTCTTCCTTCCTTTTCTTTTTCAAAAAGTAATCAACCCTATAAAAAAAATCATTATCATTCAAATTTAGTACAACTCTAGAACTTCAATACAAAATAGACGTATTTCATTTTGCAAAGTTGTGAATGAGCACACAATTGCAATATTGAGGTATAAGCAGACAAAATCACTAAAATACTGGCAACTAAATTCTTGATTATTGCTCATTAACAAAATTCACTCACGAGTACAACAATGTCAAAAAAGAGCCAAAAAAAAAAATCCCAAATAAAGAAGAAAACCAAAATATAAACAAAAATAGTAAAGGATATGACTTGAATTTTCAAGCATGCCTTGCTTGGAAATCTTTCATGAAAGCAACCAACTTTTCAACACCAGCTAAAGGCATCGCATTATATATGGAGGCTCTCATACCTCCAACTGACCTGTGTCCCTTGAGCTGCACCATCTTCTCCTTTGCAGCCTCCTTCACAAACTCCGCCTCCAACTCCGATTTCTTGAGTGTAAAAGGCACATTCATCAACGACCTCACCGACTTCTCAACTGGGCACCGGTAGAACCCTTTGCTCTCATCAATGGCATTGTAGAGCAAATCCGCCTGGTGCTTGTTCTTCTTCTCCACCTCCTCCAAACCACCCTGCTCCAACAAGTCCTCAAACACCAAACCACAAATGTAGATCCCGTAACAAGGCGGGGTGTTGTAGAGTGAGTTGTTGTCAGCGTGGATCTTGTAGTCAAGCATCACCGGAGTCTTCTCTTGTGTGCTCCCGATCAGATCCTTCCTTATGATCACAATAGTGACGCCGGACGGCCCCACATTCTTCTGTGCTCCGGCGTAGATGACGCCGAACTTGGTCACGTCAACGGGTTTGGAGCAGAAATTTGACGACATGTCAGCGACGAGGAGGCCATTTTGGGGTGTTGGGTAGGTCTTGAACTCAACACCATGGATGGTCTCGTTGGCACAGATATGCAAATACCTACAAGCATGAGTTAGACTTTAAATCTTAAACTAAACTGATAGTTCATTAAACATTAAGAATCTCTTAATAGTAGTCATTCTTTTTGTTCTCTTACGTTTCTAATATGGCTATAGTTAGCTTAATCCGATTACTGAGTTGAAGTCCAAAACAATATGTGAACCAAAAATAGCTGCTAAATGAGGAGAAAGAAAGTTTAATAAATCTTGTTTTACAAATTAGAATCTATAGAGGAACAAAATTAAGATAAAAAGCTGCTAAATTAGGAGAAAGCTTTTGCTTTCATAACGAAAAAAAAAATTCTCTTCAAAAAAAAATTTAAATTTTAAACAATATGGCATATATAAATTAAAACCAAAATCATTGCATAATTGAGCTATTCAGAGAAAATAAAATTTTAAAGTGTCAAAATGAAAACATGAAAAAATAACAATAATAAGAATCTTCATTAGAGCCTATATGCAAATACCTGGCGTTGGAGTTCTGGTTGAGGCCATCGGAATCCGGAATGTTAGTGTACTTGTCCGCTTTACCCGACCAGATTAGATTAGGTTTACAGAACTTCTGAGCCTCCTTGAAGGCCTTGTCTCCCCAAGATCCGGTCACAACAAAATCCACTTCGTCGTCAGGTTTGCAGAGGTTCAAAGGAACGGCGGCGAACTGCGTGGTGGCGCCGCCCTGGAGGAAGAGGACGGCGTATTCCTCGGAGATTCCGAGGAGAGATCGGAGATCGGATTCAGCCTTGTTGATTATGGAGAGAAAGTCTTTTCCTCGGTGGCTCATCTCCATGACGCTCATGCCAGATCCACGCCAGTTGTAGAGCTCTGATTGGGCCTTAAGCAAAACCCGCTCCGGTAGGGTGGCGGGGCCGGCGGCGAAGTTGAAGACCCGATCTTGGGCTTGGGTTTGGACCGCAGGAGGGGCTTGGGTTTGGGCGACGCATGTGATGGAGATGGAGATCCGACGGCCGTGGAGGAAGAAGGCGGAGTTGAAGGATGAGGATTTAGAGAGAGAAAGGCGGGGGTTTTGGAGGAAGAGAGAGTGGGGAGAGGAGGTTGGTGATGATGACATTGCCATGGACATGGATATGTTGGCGGCGAAAACAGAAAGACAGACAGAGAAGAGAGGTAAAACAAAGGAGTGTTGGTAAGAAGAAGAAAAGAAAGAAAGAAAGAAAGATGTTTTGGGTTTGGCAGCCAAGGCAAAGATCTGAATCCATATGGCTGAGAATATTTAAAGGTAAATACTAGAGAAATATTCTATTGCTCACGAAGATTAATTTAGTATTTAAATATAAATATATATATATATATATATATATATATATATGAGGCGAGGTGTTAATGATTCCATTTTCAACCTGTTAAGGTGGTGTTTAGAAGGTGGTGAAAATTGTTAGTTAGAATTATTTTTATTATAATATATGAAAGTTTTATATTGTAGTATTTTTTTACAAAAGAATGTCAAAAGTAGGTCGATACTTCTATTAGAAATACTGGAAGAGACGAAAGAAAAAATTAGGTTTAGTCTATGGATATTTTAGTTATTAAATATATTTATTTTGTTATTGTGATGTATGTTTAAATAGTTTTTAAACATGTAGTATATATTAATTCAATTGTAGAATTGATGGCATATAATATAAATATTTGTTTTTAATAGATAATATTATTATTAGTCGTTTAATATATAAATTTGATGCTTATAATAAAGTAAATAATTGATAAATAATTATGATAATTAATAAAATTGAATTAAATTCTTATCCTAGTATATTATCAATTATGATTAAAATATATATTTTTTAAGATACGAAGAGAAATAAGGATTGAAAAAGTCGAATATATTCCAAGCTTTTTTCCCCTCTGAAATCAGATATTCCCCAGATGTTGTTCGTTTTCGATGTGGTTGGTTTGGTTGGTGAAACGTTGACCGGGCAAGAGCAGACAATGTTGTATTTGGGCAAGGGCAAGGAATGCTGTTGTTTGATGTGCTTGGCTCGCATTTTATATATCAGATCTGCCCACTGAGCCATTGGCCATGCCCATCATTTTGAGAATCCGACATGAAAAAGTTCCCAATGTTTTGTGACACTCAACTTCGTTCCAATATATAAACCACGTGATACTAAAGTCAATTGAATAATGTTATCATGCGTGAATAATGTTATCAACCAAAAAAAAAAAGAAGAAAAACTAAAAATGAACACTAAAGTAGAGTGTCAATTGAATACTAAAGTCAATTGAAACCATAGATTTAAATATCTAGATAGAATAAGGTAATTTTATTGTTTTGTTAAAATAAACTGGAAATCTTTTTGTGTATAAATGTCGCATTAATTGTCCAAAGTGAAAAAATAAAAAAGTACAGGCGACAAACAAACAAATAAGAGTATAATTATGCCCAATTGGAACCTAAAATTCAATGGAAATTTCCCCAAGTGCTGTGCAACAAAGGAAGTTGCTGAAATTATTAAGTGCATAATGATATCATCATCATCAAACAAGTTGCACAATACAATTTTATCATGGATGGTTGGACTTGGTTGTTGTTAGTGTCGCAGTAGTAGCTACTAATAGAGCAATCTATACATGGGCTGTCTGCTATAGCTGATGAGTCTGCAACAGAAAGTTTGCTGGTTCACATTTTGAAGCGTATGCAAACTTAGACGTTGAATACTTCCTATGTACTCCCGTTAGTCTTCCTGTTGCTGCCTTCTGGTGGAACCCCACCATCAATCTTGAGCATTCTCTGTGAATAATTCCGAACAGAAACACGCATCATTACACTACCAAGTTTTTGCTGATCTGCATTGTTAGTAATGGGACTCTCGAGAGCTCGTACTAATTTTTCAGATTGTGACACTATGAATGTGAATTGAAAATTCCCAATTCATAGAAACCAGAATTATGTTGTTGACTCAGAATTTGTCACCAAGAATACCAAATTGTTATCCGCAAGCAATCCACGCCAGAAGAACAGAGCACAGCCCAGAAAACACACACGCAGCAAACACGCAAATTTCTTGGTTCCTTCCTTCCTCACTTATCACTCTTTCAAGAAACTCCAGAAGTACTGTTTCCTAGTAGTGAATCATATATCCTGATTTCTACTGACTCTCAATTCCTAGATACGGTGGTAAAACTAATAAATGCCGTTAGCCAAATCAGACTTTTAATTCCATTCACTCTAATGACTTTCAAATGCTGGACCAACTAAAATTAAAAAGGCGACATGCTTTTCTAACCAAATGACAGTCAATTTAATATCAGAATAATACTTGTTTCTACTAAAATTAGATGAATAAAAAGAATGAATACTCACAGGAGCTGCTCTCCTGAGTAGTTTGTATGCCATTCACAGGTCCTACTCCACTGCTTGAACCCATAAAGAGTACATTGAGCAGCGTAGACTGCGGCGGCAGCCAGCAAAGATGGCGGAAACTTGAGCATCTCATACTCCACCAGAGAAAGCTCGATCAAGAAGAAGGATAGTAATTCAAGCTGTTTTGAGATCAAAGGTTAGTAGTAAGATATCAAAACAAACTGGACCCAATTATTTGATGTAGGGAGAAAAAAAAAAGAAAGAAATTTGGGAATCTAGAAAGACGAACATGAGGAAAGCTGTAAAATAAAATCTGACTAATACTATTATTAATCAAGGTTTCTTTGAAGTTGTCGGCTACTTCGATTTCAATTGGATTGTTCCTATAAATGTAACTCATATTACGTCTTATTTCTCATAATTGTTGTCAGCCGCAACAAACGAGCACCGACCTTTTTGTCAGATTGAGCAGCCTTGAGGAATCTTGTCATGAAGACGTAAGGTGTTGGAACTGACATGTTGAACTGCAAAGTGTTAAGCATCAAATTCTCCTGCGGGGTTTTAGTTGTAGAAAATCACGTCAATATCTTCTACGTAAGCAATTAATTACAAAGTACATCAAAGCACAAGGGAAGAAATTACCATTTCAAGAACTTGTTCCCTTGTGTAAGCCTTGTCTGATATGAGAATCAAATCACCTACAACAGGAACAGAAACTTCCTCGTATTTGCATGCCAAAAGCATGGAAACAAGCCCAACCAACTGAAGTTTCTTTCTTACTACTGTTTGCTTAGACAAAAATCTATCTATCAGATTAACAGTCAGAAACAGTGTCTCTTTCATGAGCTCAAACTTGTCATGCACCTGTTTTTGATTGGAGAAAAGCGGATGATTAAAAACAGTCTCCTTTTTTCGCATCGATAGGATGGGAATTTTTTCGTCCCCAAAGATAACCCAATTAGTATGTATGTACCTCAATCAGCCAGTCAATTAATATAGCCCTCATCTTCTCATTAATGTCAAATTGTTGTGCCATGTAGTTGGGTGAGACACAACTTTGCCCCTGCATAGGAAAAAAAATATTTTGTCAAATGAAGCTCTAGTAAACGACGTGCTTTTACGCTTAGTCTAGTGGTAAATTAGCACGCGCCAAACTCTATAATATTCTAAAGTCTAGCATTCGAAAATTTACCTCCATTTTCCTATAGAAAGTATAGAGATCCCCAACATAATCAACAACAGCAAGTGGGTTGTTTGCATCGCAGCTATCGATATCTGCACTGGGCTCTTCTTCGGCTATATCCTCCATTTCAACCTCCTCCTAACCAAATATTAGAATGTCACTTAATGGGATTTCTATCAACAAATTATAGTCCAATAGATCTAAGTTTCTGGAAATTAAGAGAAACCAACCATATGATCAGCTTCATCAGGTACTGCTTCTTCTTCTGCTTGTTCCAAGAACATGGAAACTGGATGATCTTCAGGCGACTTGAATTCCTCATCTCTGAAGATGCTCTCACCAAATCCATTTGGGTTTGTGACTGATGATGAGTTTGTCTTCTTTCTTGTTTCCTGGGTAAATTTTAACCATTAGCCACTAATATTTAGATATGTCTTTACATACAATCACAAAGCTATTTTGGAGAGGGCCAGAGAGAGAGAGAGAGAGAGAGAAAGTTACCTCAAGGCAAGATTGTTTTGCGATTGCAATTTGTGCAGCAAACCTCCTATATAGAAATAAAATAAAATAAATTTTCAAAATTAACCTGAATTACACGTCTAATTCTGATTCACGTTTTGAGATTAAGTAGATATGTCGTTAGAGTTTTTTTGGAAGACAAAGAATAGGGGAGAAAAAAGGTGAAAAATAAACCATCCTACCATTAACTGTCTGAATTTCGTCAATGTGTTCATGTTACGGAATCGAGTAAGTATGATTAATGTTGATATTTAAAATCTCTTTATATTGAACGTTTGTATTTTTTTTTTTTGGGCAGATAAACTATAGAGCGAAAAAATAAAAGAAATGGGTGAAAAAAATAAAATCTAACCTGGTAATTGGTCTATGAGCTGGATCTGCCTGCTTCTTTTCACAAACTTCCTGATTACTATAGAAGCAACCAAATTTCAAAAAAAAAAAAAAAATCCAATTTCAGCAAGCAAGAAGACACAAACAACGAAATTAAGAAACAAAACAAGCCAATAATAATTATTATTATTATACAGAAAAAAGTGATTGAGAAAAATAAAATGAAAATTACTCTGAGAAGCCTCTCTTGTTAACAACACAAGGGTATGGTTGACCTCCCACTAAACTCTGATTAATGACCCCTAATGCCCTCCTGTTATGCGTAATCTCCTGCCCAAACTTCACTTGCTCTACACCCCCTACACAATAATATTTACCAACAAAGAAAAAAAAAACCCAAGTCAGATTATTAGACTTTGCAATAATTTCACATCAACTTTTCAACTTTAAACCAAGGTTTGATCAAATCAAACCTTGAAAACTTGTGGGTCTCATCAGATTCCGGCCGTTCTCCTCAGAAAGAACCATTTTTTTCTGTTGAAGGAAATAGAATAATATAAACCAAAAAAAAACCCCAAGTGGGTATTTGAGAAAAAGATTTTTATTTCTGTTTTCCTTCAAATGGCCGAAGAAGAAGAAGCCTTTTATCGCATCTGGGGAAGTAGAAATAAAGGAAGCTCTTCTTCTTCTTTTTTTTCTTCTGATCTGATCTAAGAAAAGAAGCTCAGAAAACAAATAGTGAGAGGTATTTGTGGGCATTTTTCAAACGTAACGGCTAGTGAAATATGACCGTTGGATGATGAGCAAAGGAAACATGACCTCTTTTGGGCATGACATTTTTATTTTTGTCCGAACAACGGTCACTTGGACTTTGGCATGTGCCCTGCCGCATCTGATTTCAAAACAAAATAACCATAAATATTTTTCTTGTTTTTCTTTTTTCTTTTTATTATTTAATTATTTGTTTTATGAAACCAATGATTGGTGTGTCGGATTTTTTCCGGTTGGTTGGGGCTTGCTTTTTACTCCACCTCCGACCTCTGACGCGCCTCCATCCCATTTGCACTTTGTTTTCTGCTCCGCTCTCACTTTTAAATCAACTTTAACTTAATCCCCATAAAATAAGATATTCCTTAAATTTTTAAAATTTTTTATATTTTGTGTACTCTTGTTTTTGTAACTTAGTAAGAAATAAGAGGGGGGTTTTTTAAAAATGACTTTTTTAAAAAATTTAATTAGATCAATGACCTTTTTTTTTTTTTGGTTTTTAGGCATTAAAAAACTAGCTTTTTGAGCATCAAAACAGTTTTATTTTTTTTTTGTTTCTACCCTAGTTAGATTCCTCTATTTGATACAGTCATTTTTCTCTTTTCTCTGAAAAAAACTAAGGCAGCTTCGTTGCTCAAAAAAAGCCTTTTTTTTATGCAAAAAAAAAAAATCATTTACTTAATTTCAAATTTTCTTTAACCCTTTTTTCAAATTTACCCGAAATAAGAATGTATTTTATGATCTTTAGGGGGGAAAATAGATGCTTCTATCTTGTATGAAGAGATCCAAAAAATAAAAAATAAAAAATAACACAAATTCTAAAAAAAAAAAGTTATATATAACAATAGGTATGTATCCTTAGAAGAGAAAGAATAAATATTCCTATGGAAAATATTGGAATGTATCTTTGAAGGATTTTCTACCAAGAAGAAAAACTCATGGAAACAGATTAGAAATAATAAGTTCAGTTTGTTTTAGTAAAAAATAAAAATTTATTATAGCATAAAGCTCTATAATGTTTAAGTTCTAATTTCAAATTCCAACGTATTTTTCAAATGAACTTAAAAACTCAATAGAAAATATATCTATATAGGAGAAGAATAGATACTCTTATGTGACATAATATAAATGTATTTATATGGCCGCAACAAATATACAGTCTTGTGTAACATAGTAGAAATGAATCTATAAGGGCAAAAGAATAGGCACTCTTACGTAAATATACGAGAAATGTTTCCCTATTGGGAGTTAAAAATAGTCACTTATCTTTATTAAAAAAAAATGCCTCTTATATATTATAGAGCATCTACAGGGGAAAAAGAAGTATATACTCTTGTGTAACATAATAGAAAAGTGTATCTATAGATTAGGGACGAAACGATAGATACTCTTATGTAACATTAAAACATATGATATATATTATGCTAAGAAAAAAATCTCCAATGTAACATAAAAAGGAACGTATCTATAGGCACAAAAAAAAAAAAAAAAAAAAAAAAAACTCTTTTGTACCATGATAGAAATGTATCTATAAGAGAAAAAATAGACACTCTTGAGTAACATAATCGAAATATGCCATAGAAGAAAATAAATAAATGCCCTTATCTTTATGTAACATAATAGGAATGCATACAAAAAAAAATAGACACGTTTACATGTGACATAAAAAGAATGCATCTAAGCAGACCAGGGAAATTAAAGAAAAATGATTATGTTCTATTTTCCTTTAGATGGAAAAACTATAATGTTTGACTTTTTTTAAGTAAACCTATAATGTTTGATTAATTCATTTCAACCTAATTTAATAAGACGCGGAAAACAATTTTTTATGTTTGTAATTAGTAGAATTTTTTTATCATGTAAATTGTAATATTGTGAAAGTGGGCAAATCCTCTTTTAATTCGTTTCCTTTTCAATGTTTCGCAAGATTTTCAGTCGAATCAAATTTATCCGGACCATGATTAAACAAGCAACAAATTTAAGGATGACAGGGAAGTTATTAATTGCGACGCAATGAGCCACCTAAGCATAAGAAATATTATAAAAGAAGGGTAAAACCTAATCATAAGAAATAACTCGGATGGTAGTGGATCACAGGTATCGCACAATTTTTATTTTTTTGGTTCTTTTTGCTGAAAATATCACCACTTGTGATTTGCTTGTTATGATTTATTCCTGTGTCAGAAACTCAGAGAGCTCGCACAGTTACAGAAACCCAAAATAATACGAGGGCCAAACAATTTTTTTTTTTTTGAAAGACAAACAAATTTCCCCTTTTCCTTTTCGTTCTATACATATAGATAATTTCAATTTTCCAATCCAATTATTAAGGAAAAAAAGGTTATTTACCTTTTTATATATTGTATTTTGGTTCATTTAAATACTATATTTTTGATTTTGAATCTTATCATTGTGTATATTTAAATTAGATTTAATATACATAATTATATTTTTTTATTATTCTTCAATTTTGACTTAAAAAATTGCCTTAAAATACTCACAGATTAAAAAATAAAAAATAAAAAATAAAAACTTTAAAACCTTAAAAAACTTTGTACCAAGGATTTTTTTTACTTAAAAAATGTATAAAATACCCTTAAAATAGATATTTTGTCTTTTTTTTTTTTGTTTTCTTCTTCTTTTTTAAGATTTAATTTTTTGTCCCTTTTACTTGAGGAAATTTGGTTATTTTAAATGTCAAAATCAACTATTAATTGAGATAAAGTATAGACTTATGTGTTAAGTCTTATCTGAAGGTATACACTCAATGGCCTTTCTAAAAGTATAATTTTCATATTAACCTAAAACAAAACCTATAAAAAGATAAATATAGAAAAAAAAAAAAACTCTAAAACGCAGACAGCATTGGATATGTTGATCCAGTATCCCAAGAGTTTACCACATTCCTTTTTTCCTTCACAATCCAACCGGGAAAAAAAAAAAAACAACAAATGGTTTATGATTTTGATTTCAAACATCACGGACTATCCATTATCCAAAGAGACGGAACATAATCTTTTTTTTTTTTTAATATATAAAAGTAACAATAAAATCACCTACTGTTTGTTTCTTCTGCTAAGAATACAACATGATCCACATTTCAACTCTAAATGCTTCTCCAAAAATGCTTTACCACCGATGAGCTATGACTATCAAAAAGCTTTGACAAATGGGGCCGAGACGACATATTGTTACAGCTCATAATCCAATGGAAATACCAGCAGAGGCAAGGAAGATGATTTTACCACCTTAACTAATAATTGCGGACAAGAGGGAAGGGCGGTTCACCCATGATTACGCCATTTGCTAGTTCTATGGTAATGCCATTTCCAATAACTTCACTGAAATACATCAGAAAGCAATATCCTACTACTTCCGTTTTCTTTTCCAGCTACTCTTTTGTGCTTGCACTTCGACTTTACTCCAAACATCTCCCGCTGTAGGGTTCGCCCTTTCTACTTCTGCAACCTTCGCCGGCCTCTCCTTACTCTTGCACTTCTTCTTCTTAACATCCCCTTCCTGTTTTCTCGACTGTGTTTGACATCTTGTGGTTTATGGTGGTGCTTTTCCACCACCGTTGCGCTTCTTCTTTTTAACGTCCTCTGTCTTTTTCTCAATTACCTCTTCGTCTTGTACAACATGGTGCTTCTCTTCAACTGATCGGATCCCTCTGACTCTTGTGCTTCTTCTTCCTACAGTCCTCCTTTTTCTCAAGTACCTCCTCTTTTTCTGGTATATTGTGCTTTTCTACCACCGTCAAGGCCTCTGATCCTTGTCCTTGCGCTTCTTCTTCTTAATTTCCCCTTTCTTTTTCCTATTTACCCCCTCGTCCTCTTCTAGCACATCTTGCTTTTCTACCGTCATCAAAGGCCTCTGATCCTCACCATTGCACATATTCGTCTTTGCCTTCTCTTTCTTTCCCTCAATTAGCTCGTTACCGGGTGCTTGACGTGTCTTCTCCAACATGTTTCCCAGCACTGAAATCAATTCA
Source organism: Artocarpus hirsutus (assembly GCA_946598075.1). NCBI lineage: Eukaryota > Viridiplantae > Streptophyta > Magnoliopsida > Rosales > Moraceae > Artocarpus > Artocarpus hirsutus. The sequence continues at coordinate 17,923 of CAMOHE010024909.1, forward strand.
CTCTTGTGCATATCCGTCTTCGCCTTCTCTTTCTTCCTGGAGTTGCCTCCCACTCGAAAAGGCTGCGATCACTTCCATTCAGCTTCCGTTTTTCGGTCAACTGTTGTTTAACAGCTCGGTTTTCTGTCCTTCCTGAGCAGTTCCTTCTTCACCAGATCAGAAAGTCGTATGTTGCAAATTTCATCCATGCTACTTATACATGCGTAGTTGTTCACCTTGCGGACAGCCTCTGTCTCTCTTTGGAAAGTTGCACGGGCCGTGGTCTCGAGAATAACTTTGCCGAGAACAAATCTCGTCCCCCACAAACATCCCTTTCCAAGCAAGTGGTAACCAATGTCAAAACTCTCCCTTCTCTTCTCATAACATCCTATACATTTTCTAGCAATTCGGAAACTATGGCAACATCTTGCCCTACCTTCTTCGATATGAATACCTGAAAGATTGTCATTTGATTAGGTAAAACTAGACCAAAAACAATGCAGGTTGAGTAAACATATCAATTAAATATACTAACCAAACCTGAGCATGGGAAAGTTGGGTAGCCGGACATTGATTCAAAAAGACACACGGTGTCGGTTAAAACACCAATAGAATCCTTCACAAGAGTAGCCAATTGAGAAATTTCTTCGGCAAGTTGTTCATCTGATTCCAAAGTGAAGGATCTCAAGGTTTCAGCTTTATTTTTTAAAAATTTTTTTATACAATTATACATTAAGATGTTCTATAGAGTGGTGCCAGAATAATTACTGGAAGCTATGTGCAATTTGTTTAGTGGAGATGATGGTGGCGGAATGACTTGCAGGCGACGTAGTCTAAATTTTTATAAAAGATAACGAAGAAGAATAGAAATGGAGCGGGAAAAAAAAAGAGAAAACGGAAGATATAAGATGACGTTAAAATGAAATCTATAAGTGAACTGATGATGTGACATTTTGAATTGAGGTGGTGCAATATTATTAGGAGGATGGGAATAAGGACACATAAAAGGGACATTGAAGCCGGATCCAAATCCAAAGTGATACTTATAGGGAAAAAAAGTCAAAAGTGAAAATGCAAACACTTAAAACGTATATACGTAGTGGCTTCCTTGTATGATAGTATTGCATTCAAATTTTCAATATTCAAAACTTAGGTAATTGTGTAACACATACATAGAAAATCCTCCCTTATAACAAAAATGGTAGACGTTCGAAAATATTCTTCCCAATAAACTGCAAGAATTTTTCTTTTACATGGAAATGTATTTGAATAATATTGTTTTCTGTATAGGGAAAATTTTGAGTATATTTTGTTGGCATACATGGAGGATTGCGATGGTTTGTTACATCCAAAGTTGATGCAGTTAGATTTGTATAATCTTGTTTATACGGGACCCAATCTACTATTTTTTTCTCTTTGTTCTTGAAAGGATACACCAACCCAATATACTATACTGTTAGAAAGAAAGAATAACAAGGGAGAAATAATCAGACTGTATTTTTTTTCCTTCCAAGAATATACGTATTGTGCCCTAGCCTCCTTCAATTCCGATCGTTAGATCACTTCAAACTGAATTGCTACTAAAATCTCCTAATCAAATTTATATAAGGGGGGCTCAAAAGCGTCCTTTTTTTTTCTTGGTGATGAACCACAATTAGTCTCTTTGCTTTTTTCCCCTTAACTATTAATTCTCTCCATTTTTACCCCAAATGTTGTGTAAAAATAATGAATACAAAAGTTAATTGTAACACTAATCATGAATATTTATCAAAAGAAATTTTAATGAATGTTTGCCGATCAATGCCCTTGTTAGTATTATCGATAATATTTTTGCATTTTGAAGTTTTAAGTATTGGCTAAAATGTAGTACGTTGTTTGTAAACGTTTTTAATCACAAGAATTTGGTCCCGCTAATTGTTTCTCTTGTATATTAGAAAATATTCAAATCAGTATGTAAAGTACTACTAAAAAATAAAATCAAATCTATATGTAGTTATGGCGTTTTTTATCTTTACGAACATAAGCGTATTTGCTTAAATCATAAAAAACATATTGTGTTGCTCAGGGAGCACTTTTTTTAAAAAGTGCCATTTTTCTTCAGGGATTTGGTATAGTATTCGAAGTTAATTACCTGCATAGTAGCACTTCCAACCAAAATCAGAAAGAAAGAAAAAAAAGAGTAAATATGAAACCATGGCGCATATATGTAAAAAATCATTCTTTACAACATACTCCACATGTATCATTCTTTTTTTTTCCTTAAGTGCCATATGTATCATTCTAAATGCATGTGTGTATATATACATAATCATTATTGTCAGCTCCATATATAATTGTAAACGCATATTTACATCTATAAGTGTAATTAATATTTTCTACATTTCTCTCGGACGCCCGTAACCAAGTGAGAAACTATACTTAAAGAAAAAAGTAGAACTAATGTTTATTGAATGAGTACATAGTTATAAATTTCACTAATTGGAACCACAATACTTATAATTTTCATATAAAATGAAGAGTACAACTGAAATTTTACAAATATATACGAAAAATAATTTCATTATCGAGAATGTTGTCCTAATTTCCTTTGATCACTTCATGCAATGAGTCCGCAGTTTGAGGAATGGACTGAGCAAGTCACTCGGAGAACATTATAATTTTTTTGTAAAAATGCTCTATCTAGAATAGATATATATATATATATATATATATATTTATATATATATATATATATATGCCCATAGCATAGAGGAACTCTTTTGTAGGATAATAATATGTTGTATTTTTTCATCGCTTTATTTGTACTAATATCATTAGAGAAAAATATACGAATACGCTTTGGTAATATTATTCTATGAAAAAACTCAAAAAATCATCAATAATCAATATATCTTTAACTTGAACTTATTATGAATGAAATGCAATATAGTAAACTATTAAGGGAAAAAAAGTCAGAAGTATATAAGATAATCACTAAAGTTTCAACTAAAGCCCTACGATTTCTTGTGAATTATGATATGGAAACCATTCTCATCAACAATTAATAAGTTTTTTACTTGATGCCTTTTATTTAGTGCATGGCTAAAAACAAAAAAAATAAAAAATAAAAAATCAGATAGTTACGAGAACATATAAAAAGAAATAATACTACAATGGTTGAAATTGGATTATGACACTTGCTAATAATACGGGGTAACACTAATTATAGTTTTCTTAATTATTATTTGGAATCTTAATAGTATTTATAAAATGTCACTTACATTAAATATTAAGATGCAGACTATTAAATATTTATTTCCTTATGAAAAATGTATCTGAAAAACGATACATATATTACATTTTTAAAAATACATTAAAGAAAAGGTTGCACTTAAATTTTCTACAATAGTTAAGATTAGATTATGACCTAATATTACGGTGTATCACTAAATATATTATCATTTTTATTGCTACTTGAAATCTTATAATAGGGTTTGTAAGTATCTCACTTACACTAAATTTTGGGATACAAACTATTGGTAGAGTTGGCAAATCGTGTTATGTGTCGTGTTCGTGCCAACACGATTACAACACGACACAATTACGCTAAACACAAACTGAAACACCTGTTATTTTAACGGGTATGATTTTTGGTAAAATCATATGAATAAAAATATCACTTTAGTATTTTTTACTAAGTCTCCGTAGTAAATATTTAAAACCTACCTACCACTCACCTCTACCAACCTTGTCCCACTACATTAATGCTCAATTAAATAGCATCCTTATCATTTGTAGACATAGATATGTTTTCTCAACCACCTTTTTAATGCTTCCTTCATCTTCTTCTACAACTTACCCTATTTGTCCCCTCAATTATGTTGACATTATTTGCTAAAAGTCTCCATGGGAGACATGATAATATTTTCTTTTAATGCTCATTTAATTCTATCCCGCTCCTTAATTAATTTGATGCCTATTTATTCAACCATCACCACTCTCTTCTCTAGTTTTTCATTCTCTCCTTTCTCACTTCAATTTTCAACTAAAAACACAAGGCATAAAGCTCTCTTTGCAACCACGACAAATATAATTTTCAGCCACGTTTGAAGTCATTTTGGAGTCAAGACAAGCTTGATTTTTAACCCAAACTTTGGTGTTTTTCAAAGGAGTTTTGAGGTAGGTTTTCTTTAATTCAAACTTGGTTTTAGTATGTGTTTTCTCCATGTTTAATGCATGATTTTCGTGTTCCAAGTTCATGCAAATTTCTAATTATG
>CAMOHE010024911.1:0-32937 GCA_946598075.1 Artocarpus hirsutus
TGGGTCCTATGGAGGCTTGAGGAAGTACGCCTGGGCCGGATGCCACAACTTCTCTACACAGATTTCAGGAGCTTTTCAGAGAATACAAGGTCAGTAATATCAGGTTAATTTATACATACAGCGTGTCAAACTTGTGTTTTGAAAAATACACTGATTTAAAATTTTTAAAATTTCGCTGCATATTATTTTTCCAACAAACAAAACATTACATATGTGGTTAACATATCATACATAGTTAACTCATATATACATAAGCTTTCACATCATTTTTGGGAGCAATCATCTTCACCGACTAATATGAACACTACTATCGGGAATGATATTGCTTACTAGAGGTACATATATACAAGGTTAATATAGTTAAAATTTTGCTAGCCATAACCAAAAAAAAAAGAAGCAAGATAAGTCCATCTCCCTTAATCTGAGTCGATCTCTAACATGTCACTATCTATGGGGTCCTCCTCTGGATCTTTTTCCTCCTACTCGCTAGAGTAGGTTGACGGGTCACCACTTACATACAAGGGTTCTAGTGGTTCTAGGACATAATAGGGCATAACCTAATGGTTATCGTCCTCATCCATATCTGCAAGAAAACATCAAGTAGAGCTACCAAGTTCTGCTCTATTAGACATGGTGCCCTGAGGAGTAAAATGTTATAATATGTTTTTGGAGACATTTTATCAATAAAGAGTTAATTTATTGTTTATATACCAAATGTTGTCGTCTTTATGTTCATTTCTATTGAATGTATAATAAGCAAACAAAAGTTTGAGACTATCAGTCAAAACCTTTAAGAATCGTGCATATGATAGACAGATTATGCGGAAGACATGAATCTTAAAGGTGATGGTCTAAATGATAAGATCCGTAATCGAGAGAGTAAAGTTGGGCACTTTATTCATGCTAAGATTGTTATATTGCTTATATCCGTAACGGGAGATGGCTTATCTTGGTCATTGGAGTAGAACTCCACGAGTAGAAACATTAGTGCATTGTCATAAATGATGATGCGTTGAATTGGGATAGAAAGTTTAATTGATTTAGTCAATAATTTCATCTGTTTAAATCAATTCACTTTAGACAATCATATGTATTATGTCTTAATCTTGAAATGACTAATAGGCCTATATTCTTAGCTTACGTCTTATGATGTACCAAAGGGTGACATCTGAATTTGATGATGGTATACATACCGGTACATTAGAGACATGTCTCTTGATTCACGTAGATTCATTATTCATAGATATGGAATCCACAGCTCTTTTGTAAAGTTAATGATATTCTCTTATAGACATTATCTTCTAATTAGAAGACTAGAGCGCTCAACCATTTAGATACATAGGTGTAACCAAATGGTATACTATCTATAGATAGTAAGTATTCCAATGGTGTGACAATAGAACGTAAGATAAAAATAATCGGAAGGTAAAATAGAATTTATCCTTAAACCGATTATGAATACCCTGTGGGGATATAACACATGATGATATATCATGGACAGTTAGCTTATTGGAACTTTGTAATATTATATAGTTCGATAGTGGAGCTCTAAGTTTTTAGTGGAGTAGCGTTAGTGTTGATAATTATAAAATATATATATATGGGATATTGTATTTTATAATTATAAGGGCTTAATCTATATATGCTCATTGGGTCCCTTTGTTAGCTCATAATATTCCTGTAATGATACAATGTATTTTTTTTGCATATTGGTGACTTATGTTAAATTATTAGATTATTTGAAATTCGATAATCCTGAATTTAATAATACATATTAGTTTATCGGTTGAATTAATTGTGTTAATTAATTCAAGATAAACATGTTAAATTATTTGGATAATATTTTATTTACTATAGGATTATCTGTATATAACTGTTTTAATTAGAAAACTTCTCTATTGTGTTATTTGAATTAAAACCCATGCTCTATCTAAGATTCTCGGGTCAACATAAGATATTTTGAGGATTCTAGATTATCGCATGGTTGGCACATCGATGGGAAACTTTGGCAGGCTAATGGAGTAACCCTGATAGGCTGATCTCCTAAATCAACCAACCGAATTAGCGATAATCAATATACGTATTTTTGACGCAGTTTTTATTAGAATTTGATCCAGGCTCAAATTTTTGGGCCCTAATCTTATACTGTTTAACTTTAAATTCAACCACTATAAATAGAGGGTGAGTTTTCTTAGTCACTTAGATCATTTTGAGAAGCATAAAGTAAGTACTCTAGTAAGAGAAACTCTAAAACTCCCTAAAAGCTATTGTTCAACATCAAAAACCTTAACTTTAGGTTTTCTCAAGTGGTTGGATATCATTGACGGAAAAGCTGTACAATGTGTGACCATTTATGCCCTGATCATGGATAGAGAATAGCTAAGAAGACTAGTTGGTTGAGGCTATTCTGGAATGCTATTCTCTTCACAGATTGTTGCTGCTTTTTTGTTTACAAAAAAGTTTAGTAAGATCTATCATTAATTTATGTATTTAGCATGACAAACTTGTGTTTCAAAGATACTCTGATTTAGAATTTTTAAAATTTTGTTGTATATTGTTTTTCAACAACAAGCATCTGAGCTTGGTTTTTATGCTGATTTTATGGGTTTATGATCATGCGATGAACATGAATTATGAGATCTTATTCTCTCCTATGCTTGAAGTTAATTTTCTAGCAAGTTGACACTCTCAGGTTTCTATACAATTAAATGTTGTGATGAGATTAGCAATGAATGTTTATTAATTAATTATGTTTGATTAAATTTATATCTTAATTATGTATTAGTTAATTAATTTTTGCAGGTCATGGTTCCTTAGAGGTCAAAATTTGTATCTAAGTTTTTTATGTGAATAGATGGCAGTCTATCATCACCGTCTAGGATTTATTATTTTAATCTTAATTTGTAAAATTTGTATTAAAAATAATAATTCGAAGAGAAGACGGATCTAGAAGATGGAGATGATTGAAGTTTTGTTGTTTTTTCTGTGTTTATAAATTTTTATGTTTTTGAATTGTTGAAAATAAAATTAAACACTACCTTCTATACTATTTCTAGAAAAATGCTCATTCAACTCAATCGATAGGCCGAACCTTCTGAGTCTACAGGTCGATGGTCGTAAACTGGCAGGCCGATCTGAAAGTTGGCAGGCTGATAATGGGACAGAATAATTTTCAAAACATGTGCGTTTTTGGATGTAGTTTTTGATTTTGTTTTTGAGATAATTCTAAGAAACATAAAATTTTATGATGACTAGAAAAATAACCTTTTGATCTATGTGAGATTGAAGAATAGAAGACAAATGCCACATGAAGAAAGATACAACAAGATGATACAAGATGAAGAATCAATAATATGTTTTAATAGATCTTTTGTAATCTTTTTTCTTTTCTCTAGGATGGAACCATGATATTATGGCTATTTATTATTTTTCTTATAGCTTTGCATGTTGCTTTCCTTGTCTAAATTAAAATATGATTCACCATATATGTTGATAACATGCCACATCGAATATGGAGTGCTGCTAATTAAAAATTATTCATGCATGTTAACATAAAACCTTGACTTTTAAAATATTGAGTGGGAAAAGGTTTCAAAGAGAGGACCTATGGCCTTCATCATTGGTCCATAGGTAACACGTAGTAGTTTCAACCCCTAAGAAGGGATTTCATCATGTACCGAGTTGGATGATTTATCATTGTATGGCCCTAGGTGACGATTATAAATTATGGATAAAATAGTTGAAACGATGGTTATACACTCGAAATTAATTCTGTTGTTAACCTCCCTTAGGAGCTCTGTTAATGAAAGTAAAGGCCAAAGAAGATGATTATTAGTATATGTTTGATCATACGAGTCTTTGATGGCATATACTAATCGGAGGGCATCCATGTTCCCAATTGAATTTGGCAAGTCTCCCCTAGGCGGCATGTTAGATTCTAAGTTGGGAATTATCGTTATAAAGTTATGATATTTTCGAGCTTTTAACACATAAACACAATTGTATATTTACTTGTTTGTGTTATTTTACTAAACTGTTGTAGAATGTCTACTTATGTTTGGTATATGAATCTTTATTATAGAATAAAATGTCTAAAAATGCTTTATCCTTGATACTTGATAAAACATGTTAACTAGCGACAATTATAATGATTGAAAAAGGAACGTGAATATCGTTCTTTCTTTTAAGAAACTAAAATTTACGTTGACTACTCTATGTCCTCCCGAACGTACCAAGGATTCCACAAATGAGCAAATCCAAGCGTATGATCACTAGAAAGATGCTAACAATTAGGCCCGTTGTTACGTTATAGCTAGCATGAATAATATGCTCTAGGCTCAACATGAAGATTATGAGACTACTAAGTAGATCTTGGATAATCTTGAAGACATGTTTAGAGGCCAAGCCCTAACAAGACGGTAAGGGGCTCTTTAGAAACTCTTGAACTGCAAACAAAGACCGGGGACTCCTGTGAAGGAGCATATGAAGTTGGTCATGGGTTATCATGCTAAGGCTTAAACCCATGGAGTTGACATTGATATTAAGTCACTGATGACTATGGCCTTTGAGACTCTATCTAAGGAGTTCATCCCATTTAAGCTTCAAATAATTTGAGCAATAAACAAGATGTGACCTTGATGGAGCTAATGAAGCAGTTACAAAAGTTCAAAAATCTATTCAGGGAAACTCCTCCTTATAGAGAGGCTAACTTGAGGCTGCATTTAGTTCTAATACTAACCCAAGCAATAGAAAGAAGCAGAGAGCTAAAAACAGGAAGTCTTCTATCCCAGCAAAAGGCGAGGACAAAAAGAAGAAAAAAACCCCAAAGAAGCTCAAGTGCTTTTTCTTTAGGAGAGTTGGGCACATCAAAAAGAATTACAAGGACTTCCTTTCTCAAGGAGGTAAGTGTGAACTTTTGGTTAGTGAAACTTGTTTAGTTTAGGAATCAAGTGACACTTGAGTCATAGATTCTGGAGCAACTAATCATGTTTGTGTTTCTCTACAGGGGTTCAAGGAAATAAGAAGTCTGCTACATAAGGACTTCATATTACTGATGGGCAATGGATCCTTGGTGTTGGCTGAATTAGGAGACGTCAACCTCTACTTTGATAATTATAGAATTTTAGTTTTGAAAGATTTTTTTTTTTTTATGTTCCTAAACTTAAAAAGAATTTAATATTTGTAGCTTGTATATTTAAAGACTCTTATTTGGTATCTTTTAATAATAAAGTGGTTATTCATAGAAACAGATCTTTTATCTATGAAGGATGGATGCAAAACAATCTATATTTTATCAAACCTAAGATGGACTCACTGATGAACACTAGGGTTAATAATAACTTTAAAAGACTTAAAACTTCTCTTCTAATAAGACTTATCCTTGGCATTTGCGATTAGGTCATCTTAGCCTGAATAGGATTCAAATTTTGGTAAGGGATGGACCTTTTAGTCACTCAGAGGTGGAATCTATACCACAATACGAATCTTGTTTGAAGGGCAAAATGACTAAAAACCATTTGGATCTAAAAGCAATAGGCACAGTGGTGTTTATGGTCCTATAAACATTAGGGCATGTAGAGGGTATGAGTACTTCCTGACTTTTATTGATAATTACTCAAGATATGGGTATGTGTACTTAATGCATCATAAATGCGAAACTTTTGACAAGTTCAGGGAGTTTTAGGCTAAAAAGGAGAAGCAATTAGGCAAACTCATAAAAGTATTTCAATCCAATCGAGGTGAAAAATACCTCTCCGATGAGTTCTTAGGACATTTATTAGAGAATAGGATCTTATCCCATTTGACTACCCTAGGAACTCAACAATAGAATGGTGTAGCTGAGAGAAGAAATAAGACTTTTGTTGGACATAGTTAGGTCCATGATGAGTTATTCGACATTACCTTTATACTTTTGGGGATATGCACTACAAATCGCATATTATCTTTTGAATAATGTGCCTTCAAAATCAGTTCTTAAAACTCCTCACGAGTTGTAGATGGGTAGAAAGACATCCTTAAACCATATTTGAATATAGAGATGTCCAGCTCATGTCCTACAAAAGGAAGCAAACAATTTGAAAGTGTGTTTGAAAATTTGTGTGCTTGTAGGATATCCAAAAGGAACTAAAGGGGGTTATTTCTGTAACCCAAAAGAAAATAAGTCGTGGTTTCAATGAATGTAACATTTCTTGAGGAAAGTAACATGAATGACTTTAAGCCTCGAAGCAAAGTAGTACTCGAGGACTTAGCAAGTGATTCGTTCATTATGGGGGTTCCAGTAGAAAACCAATCCAATCAATGTAGAAAAACTAATAGAACAACAACCTAAGGGCCTTTGGCATTGTGGGAGGATCGGGCATCAACCCGAGAGGTATATTCTCAATGGTGAAGCCTACTTGGCTAAACTAGTTGAATATAACAAGGATCCTTACACTTACATAGAGACTATGAGGGATGTTGATTCAAAGCTCTAGATAGAAGCTATGAACACTGAGATGAAGTCTATAGAGACTAATTAAGTCTAGGAACTTGTGCATCTTCCCAAAGAGCTAAAACCCATAGGGTTTAAGTGGATCTACAAGAGAAAGAGAGGAGCAAATGGGAAAGTTGAAATCTATAAGGCTAGATTGGTAGCAAAGGGATACAAGCAAAAAGAAGGAATCGATTACGAGGAAACCTTTTTGCCTATAGCCATGCTTAAGTCCATCCGTATTTTCTTGTCCATAGCTACTATTCTCGCCTATGAGATTTAGTAGATGAATGTCAAAATGGCCTTTTTGAATAGCTATCTTCATGAGTTCCTATATATGATGCAACCAAATGGGTTCAAAACTAAAGGTCAAGAGGACAAGGTCTATAAACTATTAAAGTCAATTTATGGACTTAAGTAGGCTTCCCATTCTTGGATTTTCTTTCATTTTTCGACAAGTAAAGAACATTATTGCAAGCTTATATCTCATGCTTAATTTTATAACAGATGAATGATGGAAAGTTAAGACACTTGTGACGGTTCATGAAGGGTCATTATATGCTTCCATTCACTTCCTCTTCCTCTTCTTCCTCATTCTTCATTGGTTTCTTTGCAATTAATCAACAAATCTTGTTCCGGGGAATAAACATGCTAGTTTTTGAAGTTTAAGGGACCAAATGACATAGTTATCAAAGTTCGAGAGGCAAAAAATAAAACTTTATGGATGGAATGTAACAAATAGAGGAATTTTTGCTAATGTTTTAAGGTTCAAGGGACATTTTTGCTAACGTATTAAAGTTTGAGGGGTGCGCGTGTCAATTTTCAAAGTCAAGGGTCAAAATGATAAAATTATTAAAGTTCAGGGGGAATAAAATTTATCCAACATTGAGAGGATAAAAGTCTTCTAAAATTCTCTCTCTAACTGTACAATGTACACAAACACAGTGAGGGAAATCCTTAACTAATATTATGGGTGAAATATTGGGGGGGAGAAAAGTCTTTCCATAGAAATAAATGGAATAGGAGTAACCCGTCTTACAAGACGGCTATTAATCATATAGAAAGAAATTATGGCTCCGTTTATTTTTGTTTTCAAAATTTTTAGAAATGTTTTCACATGTTTTTCGAGGCAAAAATTTTAAAAACACTCTCAACACAATTTTTAAAAAATTCTCATTTTCTAAAACAATAATATTTTTACCTATTTTGAAAATAATATCAAACGGCTCCTATATATCGTGTTTTGAGCAAACAAAAAAAAAAGAAGAGGAAAACAAAAGAAAGAAAATTATAAATCGTGTCACAATATCAGGTTTATTCCATAACGAATATTTTTAAAACTTTCTATCTTGTAGAAAGAAATTATTCTCCTTGGGACTCCAATATAAGTCTCTCCATCTTTAATCTCATTATAAGAAGCGTTTAATAAAGCTAGATTCAATGTTGGTTAGCTTGGCTGCCAACTGAGTAATCTTTTGCTTCCACATAAATTTAGATCTCAGAAATGCATAGAAAATCATTTGTAGTTTGTTTCAAATTCTGTTCATAGGCTTTCATTTTCAAGTAAAAATTAGCAACTTCATCATCTAGAGCATTGATGTGCTCAAAAAGGTCGGAAAGATCAGCTTAGAAGAGGATCTATTACCAACAGATTACGGATATTGTTGGGTGAATGATGTTTTATAATAGTGGCCTGTATGACTCAACTTTTAATGACGGGACCTTGCTGGTCGGTGTTACACCAACCTGGTCAAAATTATTTTTTTAAGTAAATTCGACGGGTGAAAACATATACCCAATGAGTCCTCTTTTTTCTTCTTCTTCTTCTTCTTTTTCTTTTTTCTTTTTTTCTTTTTTTCTTTTTTCTTTTTTTTTTTTTTTTTTTCTCTCCAGAAATTGCCAATCTTTTATACATCTTTTATACATCCTTTGCTAGGAATTTGGTCAGTTGGGCAGAAGCGGAACAAACAAAATTAGGTCACTTCAACAAACAATATTAGGTTGAAGAATTCAAGTCCACTAATTGTTGAACAATGGGAAAGTAGCCTTTATTAACCGAAATCAGAGTGCATCTTCACAATTTTTTTTTACCCATTATCTTTTGCAGATACTTCGAATTTCAACCTCTCTTTTTCCTCTCTTATTCTTTTTCGGGCAATGGAGAGTAACAATGCACAATTGTCACACATAGGTTGCCAGCTCGTTGGAGACTGGCACTTTGCCAAGAGAACTGTAAAAAGATGATATGTACCATAATCATCAGGTTGCTGATTTACATTTGAGAAAAATCACTGGTCACAGAACTCTCACAATGTTTCTCTACAATGCACTTACCTGCAGCAAAATGTTTTCTTATAAGTATGGATGCCTGCCCATAAGGATACAAACAAATACATCCTATTAAAAGAAATCGTTGACGAAAACACACTTGTTTATTTAACAACATGAAGGCATGGCATTAAACGTGTCTTAGTATCACAGAAGATTTTGAAATTCCAAACCAGTAGTCGATTCAAAAGAAAGGCATTCCAAAAAAACCAGCTACAATCTGCAACTTGGGCATTTCAAGCTTCTATTTAAATGAAATATATTAGCATCATAACGAAGTCTAGTGCTTGAAGCTTTACTTGTGGCAACTCCATTTCTAACTCTTTTTGAGGCAGTACAGTTATAACAAGTCACTTGTAAAGATTTTGAAACAGGGGAAGACAGAGTTTAAAAAAAAAATAAATGAATAAATCTAACAAGAAAAGGATGGCATAAAATAAAGGAAACAGAGCGAATGACAAATAGTTTTACAAGATGCCAAAAACTGCTTCCTTTAGTTTGGGTAATTTTATATAAAGATAATATATACAGCATAATAAAATCTGCTTGTAGTATTAACTTAAAGAAATCTTTAATGTTCAATGTATTATGCATTTCCCACGGTGATCAAACAATTCCGGCATATCGAGGTCAAGAAAATGTAGTAAACCAAACAACACAACCAATAAGATGCATTTTAAGGAGAAAAACTGCTTACTTGAATTGGTACAAAAGAGAAAAGCAAGCAAAAAGAACATGCGCACACACTTTTGGCCAGAGTGTTTTTTATCAGAAAAGTATAGTTAATAAAATCATTTATGTACATAAGAAAGATACAACTTTAGATGAGCGCATAGCAGAATAGCGAACTAGCAAACTTGTTATATCGTGAACAAGTCTGCCTTTTTTGATAGAATTGATAAAATTCTATTTTGCTCAATATTGGATAGCAAGACTTTCACTTCAAAATACAAGAGCAAACCAGAAACAAAAAAAATACTTGAGAGCGGTTAATGCCGGACGCTCATGGAGACCAATATGTGCCAGAACAAACTTCTACAATTTATGGCCTCTTTTAAAGGAAAAAAAAAAATTGACGACTCAGAGAAGAGCAAGAGATCCTCAAGCACAATGAATGAATGAATAAACAGTCAAAAAAACTTAGAATCAATTATAATTATGCATCTACACAAATCTTTTATAATTTTCAACGTAATTGTCATAGAAGAAGCTTAAAGGATGTAACAGAAATATGCTAGCATCAGTCAAGGACCACACAAAAAGAGAGATAATAAAAACGCCATTTCATTTCATGGAATCCAAAATAAGCCTTACTTTCATTAGAGAATAATAGTAGCTTTAATACAGTAAAACTCTGCATCTACTATCAATATGCCTACTCCGCGAAGAGTTCTGGTAATATACAATATGCAATAATCTAATATGAAACAACTAATTTATCCTCATCTTTAATATGTTAAGCACCAGTACTCCAGACAATTTCTAAAACTATGTTATAGCGATTGCACAAACCAACAACAACCACATCATTAATAAATGCATCGAGTTTAGGTGTAGTTAGACGTTGCAAACAAAGTACCTTGAAGATCCTCCTATACTAAGAATTACAAAACACAAATTAATGTTCTGATTCCACTGGCCCATTCACTTTATGACTTACAAAGCAGCTATCCCTTCTTTTCTACTACCACATATTGTTTCAGATTTATAATGATCATGGCTCTTGGTAAGCTTTAGTAATCTTGTGCATCATTTTTAGTGTTGGAACGGTAGACGTATAGATCATACAGTTTTTCTTTACTGAAAAAGGCAAGCAATACTGACTCTTTTGTATTGCTCGGTGTAACTGTATGATTCAAATAAGGTCCTTTGAAAAGTATCGCAGAGCTAATCAACGCTATCGCTCTTAATTTTGAGGGATAACTAGATGGAAATTATCCATTTAATTGGACTATGCAGTCAAATTACTTTACTCTCTAAAATAAATCTTCTCTTTCCCTTCTCTTTATTGCTAATCTCCATGTGTTAACAATGGAAGTGATTTTTGAATACTGTCTTCTTCGCATACCAAATATCATAAGATAAATTCTTTCCCTCCCTTTCCATTTCCCTCACTTAGGAACCCTCAACACATTCAAGCTCTTTCTGCACATAAACTTTAACCATTTCAAACGTCAAAAACAACCATAGCTAAAAGCAATCAAACACACAATAACAGGTTCAAAATCCTTTTCAATTTCAAGCATCCTCCAATAGTTCAATTCCCAATTCATAACTGAAAAGTATCCTAAATCTTCTCTTAAATCACAGCTTAACGAACATTTTGCTAATAAAACTAAATCATAAGAGCTTATGGACCAGCAACAAACCTCGAATTTTCGGAGACGGAGCTCGACGACACCGCGACAGCACCACCACTGCTACCACCATTACGTTGAACCTCAACCTCCTCTTCCACCTCAGAAAACACCAGATTGTGCCTCCTGGCAATGTACCTCAAAGTACTGGCGTAATCGAACCAGTCCTCAGCCATTAAAACCATCTCCTCCGAGTTCTCGAAAACACCGCCGAGACCGCCAAGATCTTGGCGATTCTTGCTCCTGTTCTTCTTCTCCGGCGGAAGGCGGAAGCGACAGAGAGGGCAGGAATTATGTAGCTCGAGCCAGGGGAGAATGCAGTCGGCGTGGTAGAGGTGGCCGCAAGGGAGCCGTTTGGCGGCGCTGCCAGCGCCGAATCTCTCCTTGCAGACGGCGCAACAGAGGTCGCTGTCGGAGATCTCGACCGTCGGAATGGCGGCGATCGAGGATTTCGAGGCCGGAAGAGGACCGGAATTGTCGTCGTTTTCGACGAAATCATCGTCGTCGGAAGAAGAAAGACGGTGGATAAGGCGTCGGAGCAAGGTGTGGTCGAGGAAGGAGGGGAGAGGAGAGGGAGAGAGAGGGGAGAGAGGGGAGTCCATGAGCTCGAGGAAGTCGCCGGAGCAGTGAGGGCATTGGATTCCGGAGGAGAGAGAAACGCTCATGTCGCAGTCGTGACACCAGTAGGTCTGTCTCTCTCTCTCCTCCTCGTCCATTGTTGTTGTTGTTGTTGTTGTTGTTGTGGTGCTGGTAGTTTTGGCGCTAGCGGTGGCGGCGGTGGCGGCGGCGGCTAATGACATTTCTGAATTTCTTCCTCTGTCTGTTTCTCTTCCTCTAGGAAACCAGTTTTAGTGTTTCTCTCTCTAGGAGAATGAGAGCGGGTTTGGGTGGGAATGGATGGAGAAGAGGAGGAGGAAGAAGAAGAAGAAGGGAAGAGGTGGGGGTCCCAAAGTCATATCCAAGCAAGGTCACAAGTGTCCGTCGCATTTGCTTCTCTTCTCTCTCCTTTCTCTTTCTCTCTCCTTGTTTGGTAGCGTCGGCTTGTTGTCACCTTCCTTGTTCCTTTGCACCATTAATTCTTCATTCAATAACTTCTTTTTTTTTTTTTTTAATTTTCATAAACGTCCAAGAACTAGGGGGGAAAAAAAAAATTCCGCATTAGACTGCTAAAGTTCCTCTTTTTTCTCCTTTGCTTAAGCGCGTGACCTTTTTTGGGATGGCCATGGAACCAGAGGCTGACACAATCTTCGGATGGTTCTTCGGACTCACGGTCCCTTAAGGGTGTGGCTAAAATTCATGGTGGTGATGTTTGTGGCTTGGTGGAGGGGGCTTCATCGTGGGTGGGTTAGCTTTCTTTGGTGGCTGTTATTGGTGGCCTGGCAGTATGACAGGCAAATCTAGTGGAGAGGAGCCTTCTTGCTCCGTGGGCCAGAGGCTTTGATTGAGTTTCCACTGGTGTTCTTTTGGCCTCAATAGGAAAATAGAGCTATGGTAGTGTCGTTTTCTTGGGTTAGTGAAGAAAGGCATTGAAGATTCAATCGTGCTCTCCATTAGTTTTTCGATAGGTTCACAGAGTTCGAGTCCGAGTCCTCATTCGACAGTGGCCGACTTATCACTGGTGTATTCGTCGTTGATAGTTAGGTCTTACCTATTTATATTATGCTTTGTGTTTATCAAATAAAATTGATAGTATTTTCACCATTTAGAAGTAGGTTATCTTATATGTTTTGCTAGTTTGTTCTTGTAACAACAAAGGTCGTCTCTTTACTTCTAATTTTATTTTGATTGTCTCTTCCCTTTGTTATCTATCGAAGGTGTGTAGGTGTCCAACTAGACCTTAGTATAGACCATGTCGCTTGTTCCCTTGTTGAGGAGAGTTTGAATTCGATCAATTGGTCTTTTCCATCAATTGTAGTGGGTTTTTGAAACAAGCCTTTATTGTGCTCTCTTGTATGTGTTAAGTAGGCTTTTCTTCTTTGGATCTTGAAACTTGAATTTGATCCCCATAGTTCTTTTGTTTTCATTGGATCCACTAATCAGTATTTGGGGTCAGATTCTTTTATAATTAGTGGTTTCATACGACTATGTTTGTTCTTGTTTTAGCTTCAACAAAAATTTCTTGTTTCAAAAAATAAATAAATAAATAAACGTCCTCGAACTATGTACCATATTTTATATTGTCATTGATTTTAAAAAACTGATCGAAAAATCTCTCAATCATTTGAAAGCATGTCAAAAAATCCCCTCCGTCCAACTCCATCAATAAACTTATCTGGATTACTAATATGGTATGCTATTACAAATCAATCAATTGTATTTAATTCTAATTAAATTTAAAAAATGATTAAATACTTAAAAAATAAACAAATTTAAAAGCCTATTAGCCAATTTTTAAAACAAAACAATAAGGAAAATCTTATCGACCAAAGTGCCAACACCCCTCCGATGCACGACTGGCAACCCAAATCAATTCGCCCGCAGTCAGCACAGACCACTCATGACAACCCCTCCCTAATGCGGCCAGCAATCAAACCACACCCGTGACAGTGACCAAAATCATTAATAATAATAATAATAATAATAATAATAATAATATATTTTCTTTTACTTTTTCTTCTATTCTTGAGTATAAAAGTGAACAACTTCACACTTATTAGAAGCAAATGAGGTATATATGTCTTTAAATGAGCCATATGTTAGATGTGTATGCCCTAAGGAGTAAAAATATAATATGTTTTTGGAGACATTTTTATCAATAAATGATTTATTTATTATTTATATGCCAAATCTTGTTCTCTTTACGTTCATTTTTGTTGAATATATGTTAAGCAAACAAAAGTCTGTGACTGTCAGTCTCAATCTTTAGAATCAAGTATATGATGGACAAATTATACGAAAGACATGATTCTAAAGGTGACAGTCTAAATCATAAGATTTGCAATCAAAGAAATAAAGTTGGGTACTTTATTCATGCAAAGATTGCTTTGTTATCTATATCCCTACTGAGATGGTTTGTCTTGGCTATCGGAGGTAGACTCCGCGAATAGAAACACTAGTGCATTATTATAAGTGACGATTTGCTGGATCGGGACATAAAATGAATTGATTTGGATTAATAATTCTATCTTGACAAATTGATTCCTTTAGACAATCATATGTATTGTATCTTAATCTTGAGATGAATAGTGGGCTCATTGTCTTGACTTATGTCTTTTGATGTATTAAAGGGTAACATCTACATTTTATGCTGGGACGCATGCCGGTACATTGGAGGCATGACTCTTAATAGTGTAGACTTGTTATTCATAGATATGGAATCCATAGCTCCTCTTTAAGGGTAGTTGATATCCTCTTATATACGTTATCCTGTAATTAGAAAACTAGAGTACTCAACCATTTAGATACATAGGTGTAACCGAATGGTATACCGTCTTTGGATGGTAAGTTTTTCGATGGTGAGATAATAGAATGTAAGATTAAAATAATCAAAAACGTAAGACAGAATTTATCCTTAAGCCGATTATGGATAATCCTATGGGGGTACGACACATTATAATATGTCATAGAGACTTAGCTCTATGGGCTTCATAATTCTATATAATTTGAGAGTGCAACTCTAAGCTTTTAGTGGAGTACCGTTAGAATTGATACTTATGAAATATATATCTGGGATATTAGGTTTCATAATTATCGGGAGCTTAAACTATATAGGTCCATTAGGTCCCCTTTGCTAGTTCATAATAAATCCTATAATGATATGGCATGCTTTTTCAATAAATTGGTGACTTATGTCATATTATCAAATTGGCTGAAATTCGATAGGATCAGATAATTCATGTCTGTTTATTAATTGAATTAATTTTGTGAAAAATTAATTCAAGATAAACTTGTTGAATTATCGGGATCGGATAATTCATGTTTGTTTATCGGTTGGATTTATTTTGAATAAATTAATTCAAGATAAACATGTTAAATTATCAAGAATATTTATTTTCCTAGAGATTATCTAGATATGACTGTTTCAATCAAATAACTTATCTATTGGGTTATTTGAATTAAAACTAAGGCTTTATCTCAAAAATCTTGGATGAAAAATAAAGATTTGCATGGATCATTTATCGTAAGTTTGACAGACTGATCTTTAAATTTGGTCTCCCGATGGAGTAAGTTCGACAAGCTAATCTACCAGTTTGGCCTGCTGACAGAACGATTTATGATCATGCATTTTAGACGTTAATTTTATCAGATATTGATTCCGATTTGATCGTGATTCAAATTTTTGAGGCCTTATTTGATAAGGACTGATCGTAGGCACAACCTCTATAAATAGGGAGTGAGTCTCATAAGTTATTTTTAGATTAGTTGAGAAATCTAGAGTGAGACTCTGAAACTCCCCAAAGAGCTATTGTTCACAAATCATGAACTATAGCTTTGGGTATTTCTCGATTGGTTAGAAGGAGGGCCACCTATAGAAGAGCTATACAAGTGTACCCACACACACACCGGTCATGGATAAAGAATAGCAAAAAAAACTAGTTGGTTGAGGTCCTTCTACAACGTCTTTCTTTTCATTGATTGAGGAGCTTCTTCAGCATATAAGGCTAGTAAGATCTAGTTAATTTATGCATATAGTGTGTCATACTTGCGTTTTGAAAAATACTTTGATATTTAAAATTTTTTAAAATTCCACTGTGCACTATTTTTCCAATACCATATGCATCTTATTTGTTTGTTTTCCATCATAATTTTGACTAGTGTTTGTGATCAGGGACTTAATTTCTATACTTAGTTAAGTTTAGGACTCAATTGCTACAAAAAGAAAAGTCTATAGACCACAATGCATAAAAGAGACAACTTTCGTAAAAAAAATATTCAAAAACCCTATATTTTTTTAAACTAAAATTAATATGTGATTTTTACATAGGTCCTTCAATGAAAGCATGAAAGCTTTTTTTTAATTAATGTTGACCTAAATTTATATATTAAAAAAAGTTAATTCAAAGTTTTATATTTTGACAAAAACTTAATTAAAGATATTAATCACAATAAATTTGAGTTATAGTATATAGAAATGATCATTCATGTCATTAATTCACTATTTATGTGTAAGTTATATGTCGATTTTAGGGAAAAAAAACTAACATAGCTATTACTCGATGGTTGCATGCAAGTATACATGGTTGCAAATAATAAAGTGGGAGTAGAGTGTCAATTCCCACAAGGATTGGATTACTAAATTTTACCATCTATCGTGGTTTAAGCACTTCTACTTTTGTATGGACAATCTCAATTTAATGGCAATCTAATTAAAATCAATAAAATAAACTAAACTAAAATGAAATGAAATTAACAAAATTAAAACCAATGAAATAATTAAACTTAATTAACTGATAATAAAATTAGTCTATATGATCTATTTCACCAAGTTTTCATTAGGTTTAGGAATCACCTAAATTATTGTCAAATTAATTTCTCCAATTTATTGGCATAGAACACTCATGTATCTCAATTTGCCTCTCTCAAGTACTCAATTGAGAAATGCCCAAATTAATTAATTTCAATATTCCTATTTAGAACCTATTATGAAGGGCGCATTAAGTGCAAGTTCTATTAATATGCCACAAAAAAATATCATTAATCTCCCAATTCTATAATTGCCTACGTTGTATTTCCTAAAACCATATTTAGAATTTTTCTTTCCTTGGTACTAATACTAAATATAAAATCAACTAATTAGTGATCAAACAATTAAAGGCATTAAATTCAAGGAAATACAAATAAATAAAAATGAAAAATAATTTGCAATAATTTGAAAGCAATGTCTAAACTAAGAAATTTAGCTACTCATAAACATACCCAAAATCATAATCTAAACATAAAAATGGAACCCATAGTAATTTACAAGAATTTTGAAACGAAGAAGAAAGAAAAGGGAAAAAAAATAATGATGGAGCTCCAATCTTCAAGCTCTTCTTCTCATCCTCTTTGAAACTCCAAAAAATGGTTACTATGTTTGCTCAAAATTAGCTACCCAAGTCCTCTCCAAAACCCTAAAAATGGGTATTTATAGCTGCTCCAAAAACCTAGGAATTTGCCTCAAAATGCACCTCAAAATCAATGCATTCCCCTTGGTTCAGACAAAGAACGGGCGGGCAAGCGAAGCAAGGGCATGATCGCGCATGTTTTAGAACATGCATCTGGGACGAGAAATGGTGCGTGTGGCTAAGAGGCTTGATATGATGCGACTGCGTGCTTTGCTTTTGAGGAGGCTTGATGCCTTTTCTCATGCAATCTCAGGGCTCAACTATTGTGGGAGCGTCAACTCTCTATTACGTCATATTGAAGCATAGCTTTGATAGCGCTGGTGCTCGAAGACATATACCAAACATCTAAGAAGTTTCCCTAAGTGTTCTCTTTTCAGCTACTAAATATAAAACTATAACAAAAACTAAATAATAAAATAAAAATAAAAAGGACATAAAAACATATTTAAAAATGTAATTGACTACATTTTATTTAAACTTAAATAAACATAAAAACTAATAAATTACTCAAAAATTAATAAAATATATAAATGAGGATGACTAATAAAATCAATCACTTAAGGTGACTTTCTATAGATTTATATAAAAAAAAATTTATATTTCATAATTTTGAGACATTAAATTACACTTTTTTTTTTTTTGGAAATTAGATTTTTAGGTTGTATTATGTTATTTTAAGTGTTTTCCATCATATGTGTGAGGTGAACTAATCGGAAGTGAAAAATCGAGTAAAAATTAGATTTAGAGTCAGAGGTGTAGACTATAGAACTTGAAAATTACACGAACTAGCCCATCACTCACAAAGACTAGTAGGCTGGACAGGCGTGTTGGCAGGGTGGTTCTCCTAAAATGATAGGGCAAAGCAAAGGTTTGGAAATAAGATCTCAACCTGTTTTAATTGACAAAATTGATTTTCCAAACTAAAATGTTGGATTTTTTACTCAGAAACTTTATTTTAATTGATGTGAACCTAGTTTGTCCAACTTTGCTCCAAAACTATATTCAAACCATTTTACGTTAGGGCTTAGGCATCAAATTACACTCTCTTAAACAACTACATAAATTACACTTTTGCACCAAAAAATTACATAAAATTTTGACCTAAAAACATCGCGTTAAAACAATAAAAATATGATAACTTCATCAAATTTGGTGATATAAATTATAATATTTTCCTTTTGCATTCTTTCTTTTTTATTTGAGAATTTTCCATTTCAAAAACTCTTTTTATGATTGAATATTCCTCTACATATATTTATGAACGCTAGATCATATTATAATTCGATAACAATAAGCAAAATTGATGAAATCTTAGGAAGAATTGATAGTCCAAACTAACACAATATCCACAAGTTATTTTTCATACCTAAGAAAGGTTAAAAAAAAATTTTCATTCCTAAAAAGGTGGTAAATAATTTGAGAAGGATAAAAATTGAATGTTTGGGTAAGTTAGTATAGTTTGACCAATCTATAATTTAGTACATTTTGATTAATCTAGAATTTACTAAATTTATGCTGTAATTAAATTTGCTAAATTTACATTTACTCCATTTTAAAATTTTGTAAATTTGAGATTTACAGAATGCATCCACTGTCAAATCTAATTAATTCCAAATTTATTTCATGACTAATTGACAAATCCAAAATTTACCAAATTTACTTCCACAAAGTCTCAAATTAAATATATTATTTAACATTTACTAATATTTTTGCCCCTTTTTTTAGGATGGGTTGCTGGATATGAGATCCTCGTAGTAGGCTGGACCAACATCTAACCGAGTGACTTGCTTAAGTAAACTCAATCCTCATCGTTTGAGGAGAGGGTACAACTTGGACATTTTCTAAAGAAGTTGCCACTAAATGAAAATTCTAGCTGATGTAACTACATCTCTAAGGGTAGTATCGGCTGGTACAATTATTCTACTTTGAATGAGATGAAATCTACTTGTGGAAGTAACCAAAGTGCCTGCTTCCAACTCTTGGCTTGGATTATGGAAACTTTGAGTTAGCGAACTTTGTCTCTTCCCCGAGGGAACGGAACTAGCAGTAGAATTCCAAGTCACCTATCCAGTATGTGAGTGAGTCTACCTTACGGATCCCCTTTGTTCAATTGGGGAGGGGTCATACCTTCCTTGTCCACTGGTACTCTTATGTAAGTAGTTAACAATTTGCTTCAGTAAGCATTCCTTTGGCAAGCACATACGCCCTTGCTTCTTACCATATAACAAGTTCCCTACTGGTAGAGCTTTAGAGGGAATAGGGGTGGACATCCATATGGGCTTCATGTGATTCAAAGCCAACCACTATGTATTGCAAGAAACTCCTATATGTAGCTATTTATACCTAATGATAGCTTTAAAGATGATTTGATCACAAGTAAGGTAGTAAAGAGAGAGAATAGCTTCAAGCTAGTATCTAATTGATTGAGCAAATAGAAGAGTTAGCGAACTAAGGCCCCTCACAAGGCTGGCTCAACTAGGATGAAGAATCACAAACATAATAATTTTCAGTTGACCATGTTCCTAGAAAAAAGATACTTTTAAGAAACGACGAGCACGACTAAAGTGGCTATACATACAAATTTATTTATAGATCATTCTTGTCTTAACTAGATTCGATAAGCTACATGTTCGGCGCATGGAGAATTGCCTTTTGTCCCCCAAACTTACTTACTCGTGCCAACTTTCTGGCTGCCCAATGACCTATAACGTTAGTCACTACTCCCACTAGGGCTAAAAATTGTCACTAGGAGGGCTTGTGGTGAAGGGCGTACCCAAAGGACTTAGTGGCAAGGAGAAAAGTTCTTGTGAGAGGCTAGATGAAGGTGAAACCCCAAAATCGAGCTCAAATAGAAGGATCGATGAGAAATCTGGGTTACTTGGTCCAAAAAGTCATGGGAGAGGTAGGCTAAGTGAAAATATAATAGAATATATTGGTGCTACTATAGAATCTTATGAATCACACACGGCACACTTTATATATCTCCTCCATCTACAAGGTGAACAACTTAGCTTATAGCATAGTATGTTTGCCCTGATTCCACACTATTTCAGTGTAGTTCTGCTAGGTGAGACTCTCTCCCTTGCTTCCTAGTAATTAAGTTATCCTCTACCGAGTAGCTCTATCTACCCACCCGTACTTTCAATAAGAAGAAAGAACAACAAAAGTCAAAGATAGGCTTGTAGCCTCACCTGAATCAAATTCTACAGTTGATACAACTAGGAAACAGCTTCTATTGTTGAATGGTTATACCTTGGTGGTCTTTGTAAGTTAATTATTTTACACTGGGTGTAGCTTATTATAATGGTCGTGAGTAGGAACTTAGTTTCCGAGAACAATCATTGCTAGACCAATGCCCGTAGGTTCTAAATCAAAAGGCAATGATAATTGTCTCGGTAGCAATTGAAAGTATGGAAGCTGGATCAGGAGTACTGCTAAAACTATTATAGGAGGATGCTTTCCCCTTGACACTACTAGTAGTTTCGATTGTTGAATCTTGTGCAAGTTAGGTTGTGGTTGTATTGGCTGCAAGCAGAACGTAGGCACTTTAGGTGTATGTTGACCATGCACTCTCACATCATGTAATGTCCTATGTATGATGGGGGGTGTGGTGATTGACCCCCGTCATAAAGTAGTCTTCTACTTCTAGTCAACTGCCGGCCTAAGAGAAGGCAGCCTCCCCTAGAAAACATGGCCCAATTTCTCTTCTTTTTTTTTTTTTTTTTTTTTTATATCGGGTTTCTTTATTTTTAGGGGCCTAGAACACTAAAATAAAAGGTGGGGGAATGGACCAGTAGGTCAAAAATGGGTTTGTGCCGCAGGTGTTGGACTATTTACTCTACGCAGGTATGGGTTTACAAGGCTAGGGCTCATAAACGCTTTCTTTCATTCATCAATAGGGCCTTCGTAGTAATGCAAGAACGGGCCGGCCTGGTCCGTTCTTCTTAGGCCCACGCGGGCCGACCCATAATAAAATATCCTTGGCCCGGCCCGACCCACGGATCAATTTTACATGGGTCATGCCGGGCCATGTCGTGGGCCTTGTCGGGTCATGCCGTAAGCCTTAAATGGGCCGGCCCATCTTGGGTCATCATGAGTTTAAATGGGCCAGTTCATCTAAGCATGTAATTTTTAATTTTTTTATTGTTATTTTTTATTTTTGAATTTTTAAACAAGTTAACAAATATAAAAGTTTGGATAGTCAAGGGAAATATAAAAATGGATTTTTTATTTACGATTGCCTCATTAAAAACCTTTTCAAGGAAAACCCAGTAGGACAAAACCTTGGTAAGGAAAAAAGAATATAATCAATATAATTATACATAAGATGTTTACAAAATTACTAAAAGCAAAAAAAAAGACATAAAAAACATAAAAAATATTGTTCATTGTGGGCCAAGATGGGCAGGCCCATTATGGGCCTACAAGGGCCGGCCCTACCTAGGCCCAGCTTGGCTTATGATTTTCCATGGGCCATGTCGGGCCGGCCCATGGGCCGACATATATTGGCTTAGCCCAGCCCAGCCCACCAATATATATGGGCCGACCAGGGCGTGAATAGTGTCAAGCCATGCCGACCTCGCCCGTCACTGTAGCAGGACGGGCCCGGGCAGACCCACGGGCTCCGGCCCATTGTTGCATCTCTAGCCCTTGGTCGGTCACTTTTTCATGTCGGGATCAACAAGTGGAAGTCATAAAAAAGAGATGTTTCTCTTCGCACCTTATATGAAGAGGAAGGATAGCTTGTCAGCTTGGCCTATATATATATATATATATATATATTATTAAATATATAAATAAAAATATTCGCTTCCTTACAAACTTTTTCAAAAATTGTAATGGCCATTTCGTACAGATCATAATAAATGACTATTTACTGCATTAAAGATTAACAAGAGTCTATTTTGCTACAATTTTTCCCTTTTTTAATTAAAGAACTTTATTTAGATTATATAGTTCAAAACTATTTTTTTTGTTCCTTAAAAAACTTTTTTTTGGCTTTTAAAATTGTATCCCTTAATTTTCTCATAATTTGCTAGTCTAGTTCTATAAACTTGTTTTCTTAATAATTAACTCTTCGACATTTCATGATAGTAATTATTAAGTCCATTTTATAATGAGGTTAACTTTTGAGTAAAATAGTGGATGCTTTTTTTTGAAGGGAATATAACGGATGCTTTTTATCACATGTATCTCCTGATAGTCTAGTCTTTTTATTTTTAATTATTGTTTCTAATAGTCTTAAGGCTAGTGTTTTACAACTTGAGAGATTAGATTATCAATAAAAAATTGACAAAAAAAAGTACATTTCTTATAAAAGGTTGAAATTGTTGATAATTCTTTTTTTTTATTCCTCCCGTACCTGCCCTTTACGCTACTTGTCGCTTCCTTCCGTCGGTTGCTTATTTCATGCATTCTTACTTTTTCCTTGTCATAAATAATTATCTGCTTTTTTTTTTTT
Source organism: Artocarpus hirsutus (assembly GCA_946598075.1). Taxonomy (NCBI): domain Eukaryota; kingdom Viridiplantae; phylum Streptophyta; class Magnoliopsida; order Rosales; family Moraceae; genus Artocarpus; species Artocarpus hirsutus. The sequence goes on from CAMOHE010024911.1 coordinate 22,660, forward strand.
TTAAAGTACCCATAAACAAAATGCTTCATAAGTACAAATATTACAGACAACGACAATCTTTTTCAGCAATTATATAGCATTGTGACTTGATATCCTAGAATCTATTCTGTCGACCAATTCTCTTTTCTTGTGATCAAACTTTTTCTTTTAGGTACGTCAAGGGGGTGTTTATTTCGTTGATTCCAAATAAAAGTTTAAACTTCAAAAGCTATAACAACTCAAATTTTATTAAAGAAAACAATATAACAAAACTAAGTTAATTTAAACTGGTAAAATAAACACCCTATAAATGTCTCTCATATATGTTATTAGGTCCTTGGAGTTTCATCCTAAAAAGTTAACGAATTAGGAGCAATAGTCTAATTTCTTGTAAACTAATCATTCTTAATTCCATGTATAGCTAATGTGAGCCTTTGTTCTCACATTGTGAACAATCCCTCCCTCTCTCTTGCACATATTCCTAATAATCTCCCCTCGAACAAAGCCCATATTTATCACAGCCCCCTTGAATAATGACCCATCTGTCCATCTTTTTCAACCAAGAAGATCACAATTACATCAAAATCTCCACCGCATTTGAGGCACATGTTATCAGTTCATTTTCATCACAGGTTTTCCTATAATCACGATTCAACTCTAGGGGTTCATCTTGCGCATACACAGAATTACGTTTGGAATTCCACTCTAATACTACTTGTTAGGTACTACGGGTTCCATCCTAAAAGGTTGACTATTTGGAGGAGTAGCCTAACCTCTAATAAACTTATTCTCAATTTCATCTCTAGCCAATAATATGAGACTTTGTTCCTACACTTCCAACATATATGGCTAAGAAACACCAAAGGCTCTCTTTGTATGAGGTTGTAAAGAAAATTGCTATGTAATAAATCACAAGCTAGATCTTCAACTTTGTTAAATGATAGGATTATTCTACTGGATATTAATGCTATAACTTTTCCAGTCATTATTGTGAAATTTTAACGCTCTAAGTTTGAAGTTTTATGTACTAGTTGTTAATTGTATGATTGTATATTATTGTTACTTCTACAAGTGAAATTATATATGCACTAATAAAAGAGGATCACAGAGTCATCCCCACACCATCTTCATAGTCTATAGAAAGAATCTCAGATCCACTAATACATTGATCCAATTCTACTTAAAGGATGAATTTATTTTTAAACAAACCATTCTAAGTTAGACCTCTATGTTGGAGTTGTCAAGATTCAAACTTAGAAATATTGTGAAAGGGTGAAAAAAGAAAGTTATTCTACCCGTGGCATGAACCCATCATACTAAAATTGTATATTTCCCCTTCAGTTTAATGTCTGGCACACTAGAATTTGATTTTCCCATATGATGGTGCGCAAGGCCACTCTTGTTCCCCTATTTTTTTTAAACAAAAATTCAGTGAAACTCTTGTTCCACTGTTTTAATATAAGAAAAATTATTACAACTTTGAGTTGGCAGTATTTTTACACTAGAAAATTGGTAAGGCCCACTAATGTTTTGCCGTCCTTTTTTCCTCTCTAGTGTTTGTCCTGAGGGCCTATTTTGAGTGTTTTTATTTTTTGAAAATTAATAAATATCACTTTTTAAAATTTATTGAAGTAAAAATAGATTTCAAAAATATTTACAATAAATAGCACTAAAAAAATTATTTGGTAAAAATATTTTTTATTTATCTATTTATTATAAGTAAAAAAGTTTTACCGATAGATTTACATTTTATTGTCATTTATTATAAATATTTTAAAAACTAATATTTATTTCAAAAAAGTTTCAAAAATCTGATGCATCTCTTATTTTAATCACCAACAAGCTTTGTGCAATAGTCTATTTGACTAGATGTTGACCAATCAAACATACTCTCTCATTTGGTTCGATGGTTCGAATTCTGTTAATTTAATTTTTTTATTTGAACAGGAAAATCTAAATTTATACAGTTTAAACAGTAATCCAAACTAGCATTTGGACATAAAGTTAAAGTGTTAATTTAACATGATATTTATTCTAAATTTGTGTTTAGATGAGTATTAATAACTTTAGTTTGAAACATAAAAAAATTATTTAATCAAAAAATAAACAAGAAATATCTAAAAAAAATTATTTAATTAAAAAATAATATAAAACAATAGTGTTAAATAATAAAGACAAATATATGGGAGTAAAATTGTTATTTAATATTGGTTCAAAAGTTGAAATAAAAGAGTTTGAATTCTAAGTTGACAGTTTAGCCTAATTTATTCTGTTAGTTTAGTTCAAATTAAATATTTTATTAAACATCAATTCAAATTGTAAAAACCGTTCAGTTGTGAAACAAATAAAGCCATAATTTGAGATCTCCCTTTCCTCTCTTTCAATAAAAAAAAAAGAGGATATGTTGTATGTGTCGTTGAAGTTAGGTGTTTGATAACTTTGATAATGATTTATTTAATGGGGTCCTTTTCTATTACTCCATACCAGAAAGCCCACTGTACTCACATTTTTTTCCTTTTTTTTTTAAGATTCAAAAACAAGGACTACACAACAAAATATCAAAAATCATTGACGGATCAATTCTTGCGTGGGGCACAAAAGCATTTATGGCTCATCAAACCAATGAATGCCATTGGCCTTATTATCCAATAATAGCTCTAGACTCCCACGAATTATGACAAGATATTAGTAGTGCCCAGTAAAAACAACTTGCACGATGTGTCTCTCATTTACATACAGAATACACTCTTATATGAGTTATGCTGGAGGTAGAATTTATTTTATTTTTTATTTTTCCAGCAAGGGTATAGTAAAAAAGTTATATATATTTCAGTTATTAAGAGGAGACATAATTATGATTTTTGTAACTAAAGACACAGCAACATAGTTTAATAATTCAACAAGGTATAATTATGATTTTCTTTTAAAATAAGCAAATATCTTATATTTTTTACAGTATTTATGAGTAAAATTTTAAATTTCAAATATTAAGTAGGAGCATGTTTCCTTAATCTAATTGTGGCGGTTTGAGAGAGTAGTTTCAACCATACAGTTTCAACCACATCCATGGCCTGCCTTTTAGGTTTTGGCTTTGCCCTTTCACTCCATCTCCTATCTTAGACATTTTCTCCCCTTTTTCTCGGAGAGTTTCTTGACGACCAAACGAGTATTTCAAGTGTTTTAATAGATTAGAAAAGGACCAATCTGTTTTGGAGTATTATGCAGTCTTTATTATATGCTTCATTTAGTTTGAGAAGGAGAGGGTGGTGGCGGTAGACCGAGAACAAAACAGATGTTTGAAGTGGTTAGGCTTTATTTGGTAAAGTTAATGGTATTTTGTCGGTTAATATTTTAATTATTTTATGATGATGTGTCACTATTTTATGATGAAACAACATATGGGATAGCAAGTCTGGGACAACATATCTGAACTCTTCCCAAACACACATGATTCCGTCACTGTGCCAACCAGTAGCTTTACCCACTTTCAATTCACCCTTCACTTTTGCTTTCTAATTGATTGTCAATATTGAGGTTTTCATTTACCTAAAATGAACTTCTCAACTTCCTATTAGGTTCCTTATTAGCCTCACTTGGGCCCTCTCTAGCTAGCATTTCACAGCTAGTAACCTTTGCCCATATGAATTTATAGTTTGAAGATGATGGTACATTGCATATGTTCCCACGATGTATACAAATGTTTTATTTCACTCAAATGGGAGGCCCATAAGCTAAAATTGATGAACATTTATTAGCAGTTGTCGCAACATCATTGGGTATAGGAAACCATTCCAAACATATTCAGACCATTAACTGAAAATGAATTTGCATGCTAGATGTAACATATGCTTTGTAGCTTACACATCCAAATAAATAACCGGTTGAAATTAGATTCCTTTCGGTAATTATGAGGTATACCACTTTCAAGTCTCTAATTTCATACTCAAAGTTCGTGATTTCTACGTTACCAGCTTTTCTTTTTTCGAAAATGGACTCTTAGCTACCAACTAATTGTAACGTTTTACCGACAAATTATTGGTTTGCTCCTTACATGCTTCTTATTTCAAAATTAATGAATATATTCTCGATATACACAAAACCTTTTATATGTGTATATCATTGCTGCTATAGTTTTAGTGGTAAAATAGCACAATACAATTCTTGGTTTGGTCTTCAATGTCGAATGTGTATTCATACTCTCACCACTTTCTTCATTTTTAGGTTATGATACAACTAGAATTTAGTTAGACGAACTATGTTTGTCATGACGTTGTTACAATTGTAGGAAATCTTTGCAGCGTAGATCAATATATGTTAAGAATTAGAAGCCCTAATTTTATATTTTTTAGCACAACAATTGGAAACAAATACATTAAATTTATAGTGGTTTATTGATAATAAAGCTATGTCTACTTTCAACTGCTGTAAAAAAATTTATATGATGAAAAAGAAGCTTACTAGAAAAAATCGCGCATAAATTTAAACTCTTTGTGTTTACTCTAACCTCTCTAATATAACCATAAACTAACTACACCTATAAACCAAACTATCTTAATTTAATCCTTGTAATCTTTTATGTAGGCAATAATTGGTTCTGACAATAAATTAAGCTTAACAACTTAACAATATTGACTCAAACCTTGTTAATTTGTTGTGTTCTTTATAATCGATAGGGTCGGCTTAAGCAATTTTGAGGCCTTAGAAAGAAGTTTTAAGGGGCCTTTTAAAAAAATTATAAAAAAATAGATTAAAAGTTTAAACCTTACATACAAGTTTAAAAATATACAATTAAATCTTTTTTCAAAGGAAAAAAAAAAAAAACTCATTTTGGCAGTAGTAATAATTCATTAAAAGTGTTTATAGTATTATATAAGAAACACATGCATTAAAAAAATATTTCAGTTGAGTTGTTGGGTTTTTTTTTTTTTTTGGAAAATATCCCTTGACGCTTAATTCACAGTAAGTCTAACTAGGAGTAATGCAAATGTTTCCATCATAATTTAAAACGTCTTTCAAGATTCAAACAATGCTTTTCTAGTACATTAATGACTTTGAGTTCTCAAAATTGAACAATAACTCAAAAAAATTTTCACATACTTAAAATTGCTTAAATCTACTTATAAGAAAAGTAATAGCTTGGTCAACTATGTAAACAAAATAATTAAGTTTAAGAAATCCTTCAACTAATTGTATTTTGTTATTGTTACATTTTTATATTCTTTTTCTATGAATTTATATTTCCTATATTTTTCACAATAAAAATACCTTTTAATTGGATTTTTCAACAAAGATTCCTTCTCCTTTATATTTTGGGAGCCTTGAAAAAGAAAAAATGAACAAGAAATCCATAGGAACTCTGGATCTATACATAGGCAATGATGGATGAATTTCATATTTTACTCCTACAAATTCTAAGAATCAGTGTTTTAGCTACAAATTTGCTTAGTTTTTCATCAATTAGAACGAAAAAAATATGATTTAGAAGAATGTGGGCACACGTAGTCTAATTTAATCCAGTTTTAATGAACCCCGTGTAGCGTTGGAACTACTACTGCCCAACGCCCATGGGCTTTATATTTTGGGGCCCGGGTTTAATCTGGGGCCTTAGGCAATTGCCTAATTTCCTTTATGGTTAAGCCGATACTAGTGATCTGTCCATCGTTCTTGTTCTTGTGGAAGAGTTTTTGAAAATTTTCCTTGAAATTGGAAGATTTCTTAACAAACATACCAAAACATGAGAAATTACATCTTATGCTACACTTTAAAAAAAAACATGTTGATTCATGTCATGTCATACCTAAAATAGTTGTACAAAATAACCACTAATATTACATGTTTAAATTCTGTTATACTTAAATATATACGATATTTATAAAAAGTAAGTTCCAAAAGATAGCATTTATAAAAATTCCTTCCAAAACATTAGTATCTTATAGAAATGTAAAATACGTTGGTCTAGCCCCACCCAAATGTGTTTCTTGTCATGTTTAGGTAGATTTATTTATTTTTCGTGCAATGCTTGGGTTGCGCCTGTTTATGGTTTGTACAATGCACCCATGGCCCATTTATATTTGTGCAAAGCCTATTATGTATTAATGTTTTATTATTGTGCCCAATAGCAAGATTATAAGTAAGCAAGAAAAATTAACATTGAACACGATAAAAATTTGAACTTGTAATGACATAAAACAGAGAAAAATTCAAAAGAGATAAAATCTTATTAACAAAAAAGTAGATTACAAGTTTCATAGGAAAATTATAAGTACATAATAAAAGAGCAATAGTGTCATGCCATTATCATGTCGCTGAACGCGCTTGTGCTCATGCTCATCCTCTCTTAGCGTGTTGTGCCTTTGATGTGCTTTATGTCTAAAAGTCGTGTCAAGCCTGATCAATATAATAGTCGTGTCGTGCTTATTTTTAAGCATGCTATGACCATACCAACCACTAAGCCAAGCCTATTTTGATACTATAAGTATCTTGTCACAAGTTTTTGGAGTGCAAGAATGCCATATCGGGCATTTTTTATAAAATAAAGAGAAGAGACAACTAGTATTTAGAAAAATTAGCACATCCCAATTAGGTTAACATCTAATAGCTTGTATCAAACTTCTAACTCAATTTTATTAAAACCCAAAGCCTTTGCCTATCTGCTACTCGTAGAAATTGATGCTAGAAGGATAAGATGAAACTACATTTTTAAGAATCAGCTTCTAAAATAGACCTTAATAAAAACCTTACAAGAAAAACCTAGGAAAAAACATCTATTAAGAGAAAATGAGTGCTCACACCAGAAGCGAGAATAGAAAAATAATACAAATCCCAAATCTTACGACCTAACATACAAAGATCAACCATGCCATAGAAAACGTTAATAAGGTAGAGGATACATGTCTTGGCGAATTGTAGGCGAGATGAAATCTAGCATAGTTGGCCATCAATGAAAACCTTGAAATTCAAGAGCTTTAGACCATCTCCAATGCAAATGTTGATGTCAATATTCTATATATTTACCATCAAAAAATGTAAAAATAGCATGTTTGATGTAGTATTTTATTTTGTACTTCAATGCATAATGCTATTTAAAATACTATATTTGTTTATTGTCATAATTATTAAACTTTAAAACTCGTAAAAGTAAACTTTTAATATTGAAATAATTAAAAAGTGAGAATCTTGTAATTACTAAAGCAAAAGAGTCAATCTATCAACCAATAAGAATCAGATGTTAAATTTATTATATGATAAACTTGGTGGCGAATTTGCGACAAATTTGCCATTAAGTTTAGCATATAGGAAACATAGCATTAACATGACATTGTATTGGAAAGTGTTTTTTATACACAAGTGTCAAATTTGTCATTGGCACATCAATTTAACATTTCATTAAAGATGTTCTCAGAAGCAAACTTGTCACCAACAGAATTACCTCCTTATAAAAAAAAAAAACCCTGAATGATTAAATCCTTGGTGAAGTATAAGACGTGAAGCCAGATGTTTTGAAATTTCCAAGGTACACTCAAGGATTAAAAAGTCGACATTTCCACTGACATTTCCACAAAAAGTTTCTTAACTTTAGAAGTACCAATATAGAAGTAGAAGTGTTGTATCCTTTCTATTGAATATCTAAAAATTTTTGTGGAAAAATTGATTTATGTAAAACATGTAGTGTTAAATGAAAAAATATTAGAAAATTTTATAGAAATATCGACAAAAATATTTGTGCTTTATATTTAGTTTTCTAATTTACTTTTGAAATATTATAAAGTACATGGCTTATTTATTTATTTTTTAATGTAGTCTTTCACAAATTTAATTTTCAATGTTATAAAATTCATTTTTTATTTCTTTTTTATATGTAGTCTGTAGTCTTTTAAATCATGATGAATTTTATGTAATGGGATGGCCAAATCTACAAGGAAATAAAATCAAAAGAGAACTAGAGAAGTCAAAAACTTGGTATTGTTCCTTACTTCTTTACAATTTTACTTTTCAACACTGGGTAGGAGTGTTCAAAAATCAAACTGCTCAATCCAAAAAAGTGAACCAAACTGGTAGTTTTTGTGATTTTTGGATGGTTTGGGTGGTTTTTACATAAATAACTTTAGACGATTTGGTTAGTGGTTTGAGCTTCGCAAACTGCCCAAATCACCCACCTTAAGCACCCACTCAAACCACCCTATATCTAGTTTTCAATTTTTAAAATATGATTTATATAAAATAATTTTATTATTTTTAGGGTTAATTGCTGCAGTAGTCCTCAACCTTTCACGAAAATGACCATTTAGTCCTTAACCTTTTATTTTTGATTCATCAGTACTTGACCTTTGATTTTACTTACTGATGGATTAACTTAATGATTAAACAGTAAATTTTAGACAGAATAAATGACAAACTGTTCCCAAAGTTATCGAAAAAGTGACAAACTATTCCCAATGTTATCGAAAAGGTGACAAATTGATCACCAAAATGAACAGTTTTAACCGCTAAATTGGTCCATCAACAACTAAAATGAAAGGTTGGGGAGTGTAAATAAAAAATAAAAGGTTGGGAATTAAAATCACATTTTTGTGGCAGGTTGAGAACTAACGTGGCTATTTACCCTATTTTTATATGGATTTCTTTTCATTGCTCATTGAAAGAAGTTTGACACACATATAATTACATCTTCCTTTGATAACATTAAAAAATCATTAGGCATCACTCATCAGCATCCAAAAAATAAAGGATAAATTGCTACAGAGTCCTCAACCTTTCGAGAAAGTGACCATTTGGTCCTTAACTTTTTATTTTTGATTTATCAGTCCCCAAACCTTTGATTTTAGTTGCTAAGCCACCAATTTAATAGTCAAGACAGTTAATTTTGGATAAAAAGTTGACAAACTAGTCTTAAAGTTATTGAAAGGGTGACAAATTGGTCTCCAAAGTTATCAAAAAGGTGACAAATTGGTCCTTAAAATTAACGGTTTAACTGTTAAATTGCTCTTTCAGTAACTAAAATGAAAGGTTGGTGATTGATAAATTAAAAATAAAAAATTAGGGACTAAAATCACACTTTCATGAGAGGTTAGGGACTCACATGGCTATTTACCCAAAAATAAAATCAAATTAAAGAACCAGGTACTAGAGAGCTTTAATTCAAGTTTGAAATTTGATTGTATTATTTTATGTTATTCAATTGTACTTTTAATTGATTTGTATTGTTAAATATTTAAACATTTTTTAATTCTAAACTCAAACTACCCAAACCACTTACGAGTGATTTGGTTTGATTTGTTTATGTATATATATATATATATATATATAAATAATGAAACCACCTCCGTATAAAAATAAAATTTATTTTTAGTTTGATCAATGATTTGGAGAAAAAACTATCTACGAACACCTCTAACATTGGGTTAATTCATAATTTGTTAACCATGAAGAAATAGCGAGTAGAGATCAAAAATTATACATGACATTTTTAGAATTCTATAAAAAAAACTACTTAAATTTCTTGTCTTTGGTATCAATAAAAGCCTCGATCGCAAATTAACCGATGATGTGATTCCCAAAATTTCAGTGGTCTATCTTCTCTTTGTGAGATTAATACTAAAAAGCAACAGTCTTTATGGTCTTCCTATCCTTAGTGGCCTTCAGAGCCTTAAATTAAACACTCAAGTTGACCTACAAATTTGATTTTTGTCATTGCATATAACTGTTTTGCGTTGAAAAGACTGCTTAATATGTCAAATATGTCTCGCTTTTAAATACTATCCCTTCACGAGTGCTTCCTACAACTTGCTGATATTCCAAGCTTAAACAAATACCCATGTATCTTCACGTCAATATATCTACTAGTTTAAAGGAGAGCCTCTTGCAGGTTAAGTCTCTCATGTTCCTTCCTCTCTCTCTCCTCCCTAATTTTGTTTACTTTTCGTTCTAATTTTCGTATAAAATATGCTCATAATTTGTTATATAAATTATGCTACTTGACTAAATATGAACGTGGTAGTATGCGTGCCATTGCTTTTCTTAGTGATGATATTCCACAATGGTTCAATTATACCAATGAAGGTTCCTCTGTTTACTTAACAATGCCCAAACTAATGGATTTCCAATTGAAGGGATATGTTGTATGCATTGTTTATTCAAACATAGCCGATGAGACTTGACTCGTTTCGAGGATACGTCCACCTTATGCCATTGGGAGGGAGTACCATTGTTTACGAATCATCAATCATGACCATTATTTGAGATTGCACAATTGTTACATCTTAAAATTTTAATTACAAATTTATTGTGTGTAAATTTAAT
>CAMOHE010024912.1:0-31739 GCA_946598075.1 Artocarpus hirsutus
TTCCACCTGCAGCAGTGATAGCCCACTTGCTGTCATCAACCTGATCAGTTAAGATTGCCAGCAACTGAACAGCATACTCCTGATGCTGCTCACTTGATAAGCCCAACAATGAAATAAGTAATTGAATTCCTTCTCTCTTGCCTATGGCCTCCCAAATGCCAACACCATCACAGCACAAACTTGTCAAATACTGTATCAGATACTCTTCTACATCAGTAGTGGCCATTGTTATAAGTCCGACAAGAACCTTTTTGGCTTCTGCATGATTGATCCATCTCGAAAGATAGTTGTTTCCATATAGACTAGCCATGGCCTCAAGCACACGATCTTGAACTAGCTTATTATCACGAGGCTTAAGCAGCACTACTAGAATGTCCTCTACTTCTCTCGCATCAAATGGCTCCTCATCACTGCCAGATTTCATCTCAAAAACCATCAATGCATAAGCTAAAGCTCCAATAATATCAGCAACGGGAGCAGTGAGGCGAGGCGATTTTGAAAGGTCAGCGAGATATAAAACCAAAGTAGGCATCCCACCACATATATTTGCTAAAGCACGTGTAGCATGTTCCTGCAAAGCCTGACCACACTCCCCTTGCATACACTCTTTAGATGGAGCAACTATTGCCCCAATAAGTACTTGAATGCCATTTGCATCTACAACAGCCTTCTTGGCTTCTGTTGATTTTGAGGAAAGGACTTCCAAGGCATCTGCAGCACTTGCACGCACAGAAATCTGATTTTCCCGAGAAACAAGCTGAAGCAAAACTCTGACTGCTCCAGAATCTATTACTTTGGGAATGCTGTCACTGAAAGCCAACATAAGACGAGCCAAGAGAGAAGCTGCATTAGACTGAGCAGTAGCATTATCAGAAGACAAAAGACCCACAATTATATCCACTCCTCCAGCCTCAAGTGTTGCTCTCCAATAACCATCCTTGTCCTCACAAAGATTTCTCAAAGCCCCGGTTACAAATCCCTCCACCACTTTGTCCTGGTTATTCTTTGGATTGAGTTGATCCCATAAGGTAGGCACAACACCTTCCGTTACGAATATTTTCATACCAACATGATCATCAGAGAGCCCACCAGCAGAAACTTCATATATAGCCTCTGCCGCAGCTTTCCTAGCCTCAATAGATTTAGATTTCAAAAGTGAGAGTAAAGGTGGGATGCACCCGCCTAGAAGAACCTTAAGACGCAAGTCTTCATCTTTGCACAGAACACTCAGGGTTGCAGCGACATTAACTTTAGCCACTGGGGTCCCACTTCTGAGAATGCTTATGAATAATGGCATTGCCTGGGCATGAGAACCAATAATCGCCCTGGCATCCTTTCTTGCTTTAGCAATACCTAGCAAGCGTGCTGTAATAAGTTCTTTCTCATTTGGCGAAGATACGCTTGCATGTAGTTGCTCAACAAATTGAGCAACAGTGGTCATAGTAGACTCTGCATCGTCCATTGCCTCAGTTTCATTTAAGTCCCTATTTAACAAAAAAAAAAAAAGAGTAATTTTAAATTTGCACTTGGAGAACATAATACCCATTACCCATAAATAAAAGATTTAAAAAATAAAAATAAAAATAACAAGAAAATTAGTATTTGTTCTTCCCTTTTTTTTTTTCCCCTTTTTATTGGTGTATACCAAGTTCAATTTATCAAAGATTGGGTAAAATGTCGATTCAATGACCAGTTATAAACAACAGAATTCAAAATCCACTGAATTTTGAAATATCAAGTAAATAGAAGATTTTAACGGCGCCAGAAAAAATAATAATAATAAGTGGAATATTACTAACCCAGGCGGAGAAGTAGAGGAAGACACGGGCTCTCGTCGTTTTGGAGAGTGAGACTTTGACATTTGCACCATGCGCCACTTTGGATTTCTCCTTGGCCTCTGAAATCAGAAAGTAACCAAGAAGAATTTCCACTACATCAACTGGAAAATTGGGAAGCAAATTCGCAGTAGATGCGACTAATTTCCGATCACATTGCTGGAAAATTAAAAAATGTATTTTTTTTATAAATTGAAAAAAAAAAAATCATGCAAAAACAAAATACCTCATCGGCAATGCAAATGCCGAAGAAGTCCCCCAAACTTCTCTCACTACCTCCAAACTCGGCACTTTCGTCTGAAAATCATCACCATTTTCTACCTCGTTTTTTCCAATTCGAATCCAAAACTTTTCACTACTGATACTGAGCTCGCTCGCGAAGCGTTAAACCTTCCCTTTCAATCCAAATCAAACCCGAACTCTGCACAAGAAAAAAGCGAAAACAGACATTGCTCAAACCACAATCGGAATCAGATCTTCAGAACAGGAAATGAAATAGCAACGATGATTATGCTTAATTAACCAAATTAGAGTACTAATAATGCGATTGATAAAAATTCAAAATAATAAAAAAAATTAAGAACAGGTACGAGTACGAAGATCAGATCAGAGCATCGACACAGAAATCTAGGGCAACGGAAACGTCCTTTTCTTAAACTGTCAAGGAAGATGTAGAATTAAACAAGAAAATGCAAAAAAAAAAAAAAAAACCTGTAAATATTCAGTAACTGAGAATGAAGCAAATGCGAGCTTGGCAATCGGCAATGGAGGCAGAACAGGAAGTCTGTGTGTGAGAAAGAGAGTGAATCAGAGAGAAGAGAGAGAGTCTCACGTCTTTTCGTTTCCTTTTCAGGTGTGCGAGCATTTCCTGTTTTTCTTTTTCTTTCTTTCTACCTGTCTTTCTTCTTCTTTTTTATTTTTTTTAATTTTCTTTCTCTTCCATTTCTGTTTTCTTATATTTATTTATTTATTATATTGACTGTTGACACACATAAACGTGTCTGTTTTAGACCAACTATTCAATTATGAAATACTATAAAAATTTATATATTATATAAAACACAAAAAATTATAATATTATAAATTTCTCATATGTTATCATTTTTTAAACTAAAATATTCATTTTAATTATATTTACTAAACACCTGTAAGTTCCTTTTTTATCCTTCTCTTCTCTTGGCTTTGATAGAAAATGTGTGTGATTGGCCAGAAAGTGGAAGAAAAAACAGCCAATGCGATTTTTTTTACCTTTTTTTTTGGCTTAACATAGTAACATACAGCCAACGGTATTTATTATTCAAAATTTTTTAACCCTGTTCTATGGATTGATGCTTTATTGGTTTTTTGCTTAGTATTTAAATTGCTATAATTTTTTTGGGTTTTTTTATCTATTTATTTACTCATTTTTCTTATTTGGATATGGATATTCTTTTATTTTTCAATTGTCATATGGGCAATACCATTGTCACATGGCGATACTTGGTTTTGGATTTTTTTTTTTTTTTTTTGATGGTTGGTTTTGGATTTACCACCACATCTATCTTGGTTTTCCAAACTCAATAATCGTAGAATGCGTAGTAGCTTGCTGTCCAAAGCACCGTACTAGTGGAGATTTATGTGTGAGATAATCAAATTTTAAATTTTCTTCAAATTTTGTGACTTTTCTAATTGCCCCTTTCACGTTTAAGAATGTTAACAAGAATAGGAAAGAAAGTGATCACTAGAGACAGAATTTTGATGCTTTTTTTTTGGTGAATACTGAATTTAGGAATATAAACCCTGTGAATCTTATGGAGCGTGTTTAGAGCGTTAGTTTAAAACAAATGGTCCGTGAGAGCTTTATTTGGTTGTTTAATTTTGCTTTACATTGTAGCATATAAAGATTTTACACTATTTGAGTTCAAACCATTACAAATATTTTATTGTTTTTCTCATCTCTCTTGTGTATGATACACTAAACTTTAAGATTTGAGCCTGAGTTTTTCTCTAAATTCATCTCACTTCTATGAATGGAGCTAGCACAAATTTGCTTGATATATCTTAAATTTCTACTTAACGAGCAATTTTCAAAACAAAGGAAAAACTAATTGTTCAAGCTACTATATTAACAGGGTGTTTGGTAGGATGGTTAGAATCGTTGGTTAGAACTTTTTTTACTGTAATATTTGAGAGTTTTACATTGTAATGATTTTTTTTTATTATTATTATAGCATATGAGAGTTTTACATTGTTCATAACTGAAAAATGGTTTGCCAAACAGGCTATAAAACGTTAAGGAAAAAGAACACAACCTTCCTCTTAAAACAACGACCTCATGGTATTAAGGCTTTCATTTTTTTGTAACTAAATTATCACGGTATTCAATTTCCTTTTTTTTTTTTTTTTGAAAAAAAAATGAAGGAGCACTCAATTTAGGGAAAAAAAATTGTACTTCTGCAGTATTCAACAACATTCATTGATGCTTTAATTAGGCCCGAACCAGATAAGACCATTCCTTTAGCTATGAATGCAGAAAAATGGTGCTCTAACCACACCGAGAGGTGAGATAAAGTCACCAATTGAAAGCTGCCTCAACTATTGGTATTAATGTGTGCGTTTATTTCCAATTCCACCTCACACAACAATTTATTTTATTTAATTGCGATTGCCTATAGGCCATAAACTATTAAATATAATTCAGACCAAGATCCAAATCCACCACAAACTTAGTCATCGTTGATTAATTATATTGTTATTCTACATAATAGTGACACTAAAAAAAACATTTTTTTTATAGTAGGGAGGCATATTAGGTCTACCGTAAATATTTTAGTCCTCTAATTAATTTTTTAATATTTTGATTTGTGATAGAAAACTGTTCTATATCGTGCGTTGTCAATTTTTAACATAAATAATTATAAATCAAATCGTTAAAATTATAATCCGATAATTAAAACAGCTATTTTATTAGTAAAATAAAATTATCTTCTATACTGTAATAAATCCATAAATGCATATATATGTTACTAATATGGTTTATGATAAAATATAATCAATCTGATCAGCGTGATGAAAACTAACATCATCAAGGTTTAACAAAATGGATGTGCTGGTGATGGTTGGCAGGCAACGTGTCCATGTATCAGATCTTATGACTGATGTTCATCCACAATAATGAAATGTATATATTAAGTGCTACCACAACCTATTTGGTCAAGGGGAAAGTGGACCCCCTGGTAGGAAAATCCTCATGAATGACTATGACAACCAATGTATTGGACCGTTTGGATCAAATTATGGAGATGGATTTTTGGGAGTGAAAAATTATTATTTAATTTTGGTCACTCCAAAAAGAAAGAGATATAAGAGACAGATGTTCTTAAGATCTGCACCAAAAAAAAAAATAAATAAATAAAACTAAGTTTGTTTTCTTGGTGAGTTAGACCAGAAAAAACCTGCCCATGGGGATCCATGCGTATCCCATCTGCATGTGGATGGATGGCAGCTTGGCAGTGACCTTTTTGTCGGATAGTTCATGGTTCCATTGCAAAGATTAAAAAAAAAAAAAAACTTAAATTATTAATGAATTTTAGTTACTACTAAGGTTTCTTAAAAAAGGGTTTCTGACAAGTTGCAAATTACCATAAGATTTCGAACCTATTTTGAGATATGACAAGTTTTTTTTTTTTTTTTTTTTTTTAATTTTAAGATACCAGTTGATGATAATAGGTATTAGTAGTTAATATTTCAGGAAAAACAAAAACGGCTAGCAGTTAAAAAGATTTGATCTATTTTTTGAATTTTTTTTACTCAATTTCACTTTAGTTTCTCAAAAGTGAATTGTACTAATCTACATGCATTGTCTACCACTATTGTGGAAATGTTTCAAACAATAGGCGATGGCCAACTACCATGAAATGGAAGTCCAAAATGTGCGGTAATTTGGGTTGATCGGAATCTTAAGAAAGGGATTTGCATATCCATATTGAGAACTTTATTTGACACTTTCAATTAATAAATAATTAATATTTTTTGTTAATAAAAAAGCAGTAGTTATCTCAAGAAGCGGGAAAATGTGTTTCTCCTAAAAGCAGCCACTCAAATGTTTGAAAGGGACAGATCATAAAACTCTTCCAATGGGAGGTGGCTTGGCGATTGACACCTTCAAGATTATCAATCAAACAAGCCTTTATCAATTGAAAAGCTGTTCCCGAATTGAAGAACAAGATGTGGCCCACGCAAACCAGCCACCTAAGGGCCAAGACAAAATATCATGTATGGGCGAAAAGAAAACAAAGCATTAAGCATCCAAAAAAAAAAAAAACGATAAAAGATAAAAGAAAAAAGTAAAAAGTAAAAAGAAAAAAGAAAATCAATTACGAAGTTGAAATAAAATTGGTGGACAAGTGGGGGTTCGTGTCACCAATTGGCATGCACACAACCACGTTTTCCCTAATTGGCATTGTCATTAAAATCAGCTTCTCTAACAGTTAGAGATTATTATCGTGTTTGATTCATAGATTTGTACTACATTTTAATTTATTTTGTTACGAATTTTTCTATCGTAAAATTTGACTCTGTGTATAAGCCTATAAATCAAAGATATAGCATGCGAGATTAAATCAGAATCAAACACGTTAAAGTCCTTCCTTGTGGAAATTTAATGAGAACATGCTGTAAACTATAGTGTTATGGCTCTGCCGGATCGCTACTTAGTTTGCAAGCCAGGGAAGGTCGTGACTCGTGCCCGTAATTTATTAAGTTTTTTGAATTAGCTTATCAGTAATTATTCACTACTTAATGAGTTCGTAGCTATTAGAGTATAATACTATTGTTGATCCACGTTATAATAGCATAAATGTGGGGAGTATTATAGCAGGTTGTTTTTTGTTTTTCTCTACAACTACAATCTTGTAATTTGTCTCTTGCATTGGCTCACCTACACACAGATTTGTTTTTAGGAGTCATATGCTAAGAGCATGTTTGGTAGCGCTATTAGAACCAAATGTTGAAACTAATTTATTATATCATGTGAGAGCTTTACACTATAACAGTTGAAACTATATAGTTGAAATGATGTTGTCAAATGCTCTCTGACAGTCACTTCATACAGTGATAGAACTTGTTAATTGAACAAGCCTCGGATTCTCTCAATCCCCAACTGAAGGAAGATTTTACATTTTATCTTTCAATGTCCAATGGTTAAACATTAAAATATCAAATAAAAATAAGACCAATAATCAAAATGTTCTGATTTTTGTAGCAGTGCAGTCAATTATTCAGCATATAAAGTCAAGAAACCAATCCAGTGTGTCATTTAACAATACACTTGGCTTTACTTTAACGCCATAACAACAATAACAACAATAACAACGACAACGAGGCCAAACCATTTCAGATCAAGATAAACATTCCTCATAGTAATCATTTTATTGTTCGGGTGTAATAAATTAAGCTTTTGTTTTAGGTTGAAAATCTTCCCTTGAGTAAAATTGAGTAGACCATTTACAATTTGTAAGTGGTCATTTAATTTATGTCATAGATAAAATTAATGATAGATTGGATGACATCAATATTATCTTTTTTAACCAACAAAAAAAAGTTCAAAAATCTTTTGATTTCACGTTATGGGGGAAAAATCTACTTACTCCGAGCTAAACTTAGGCATTCCAAATCAGATGTTTTACACCTCATTTTTTTTACCTAGTAGGCAATTTCTACCGTAGAAACTTTTTTCATTACATGTGAAAACTGTTGTTATGATTATTGAATTAATTTTTCAACGGTTCGATCTTTCAATCCCAATATAACAACGTCAAGATTTCAGATGAGCATTCCTTAAATAGCGCTCATGGAATTCAATGTTTAAAAAGGAAGTGCCTTCTTGCCTTCAAGTCGACGCTTGAGTCGTCGATTGGCATGAAAGAGACATAAGCTGCAGGGTCATCTTATACCAAGGTAAATAGGAGTGTAATCCTTAGAAATGTACAAAAATGCTCCATATCATAAATTAGCCATTTAAAAAAATTAACCAACGATTAAAAAAAAAAAATACATACCGCAATGAAAAAATAGTCCATATCATAAAAGTTTAATATCTGATACCTCGAGGAAAAATTGAACTGGGAAATTTTTAATACTCAACAAGGCATTGAGACCAAATTCTCATTCACAGCATGCATGGTACGGTACAATCTAAGCTAACAAACTAGTCACTAACACTAGGCCATGGCATATAATTCCCTGTTTGGGCTTAATTTGGGATGATTTGATTTTTTTGGGGGACAAAACAGATGATGGGACATTCCAAAGACTTGATTTGCAATTTTTTAATTGTGGATGTTTAAGTTTGTGATAATGCTCACTTTATCTTTCCACCGTAAGAAAAGGGCATGGAATGATTTGTTTTGGTACAGTTCCACTGCAGAGAGTGAGTCATACTTCGAAATATCCCCGATATGTATGCCTTCTAATTGTCTCTTTCTTCTGCCTTCATGTTGCGATGTCGGTGATTTCCATGAGCTGAGACAAATAAAAACGTAACTTCCGATGGGATGGTCCAATTGTATCTAGCCCTGTGGCCCACTAGCGTGTAGCTGGGCCCAATTCAACGCATATATGAACTTAGGCGAAAGGGCGACGACAGTGAAACTTGATTCCATGGGTATTCGAGCGGTCAACTAGTTACTGATCAAAAATGTTAAAACTTAAGAGGCATTAAATTTTTGTCCTCCAAATTTTTTTTTTAATTTATTTTCCTAGAAGCTCTTATGGTAAGACTGGTAATTTTATCATACCCATAGATGTTATTTTAATAATTTGATTAACTTTACAATAGTTTGTTTTGTAACTACAAGCGTAATTATTTCTTGTTATAGATTAGGTCGTTAAAAAGTTAATCGAACGATTAAAATAACAGTAGTTATAGATAAAGTAAAAATGTTTATCTTTCCACAAATTTTGCCTTATTTTTTTTGGGAAGTTTTGTTCTGCAAGCTATAAAAAAAAGGAAAGGGAAAAAAAGATATTCAAAACCTGTGTTGTTTATAAAATAACATCCTCCATTGTTGCAGTTTAAGTGTATGTGTGTGTATGCTTGTAAAATCTCTTCTTATTTAAGTGGTAATGGATAAATAGTAATTTTTAAAGAGGTAAAACTATCATTTAAGTGGTAAAACCAGTAGTTCATCTAGTTTCTGCCTTTAGCAAATGAACTCAAATTCATAAGAGTAGTGTAAAATTGTTGCATATTGTGACGAAAATAAAAAATATACTATAGTGTTAAGCTCTTACAATGTGTTTGAACTCATTTGCCAAATAGCCCAGTAATTTGAATATGAGCTTGAAGATTTTTTACTTACAAACTTAAGATTTAAATGCAAACATAATACATGAAAGAGAGAGGTAAAATATACTCTTATTGCCCAAAAAAGAAATAGAGGAAAAACGAATTCCAATGTGCAACACCATGAAATGGGCTTGAGCGGATTTCGGGCCATATTTGCGAAACCACCCGACTGCAGGTTCTAAAGCAAATAGATTTAAGACAATATCATCGTTTTATTGAAGATTTAAGAGATGGCATTACGATGCTTTAAACAAATTCCGTTAGTCCATCTTTTTTATTTATTTTTAGTTAAAAACAAAAAGAAAAGGCAAGGAATAGGTCTTTGAACAAATGAGGATGGATTGCGGTTGTGATTATCTGCTATGGATCTTGACTCTTCTTTTCGTGCTCTTGTTATTACCGTGGTTTTAACTGAAAATATTTTTAATACATCATTTAAACAGTTTCAAAAGCATCTTTTTGAATTCAGCTGTCAAAATCAGCTATTAGAATACCTTATTCAGCTGCTTTTAGAAAACCATTCCAAAAAATCTCATAACCCTTTTTTTGTTTTTTTTAATCGAGTCTTTTAGTATTGTATTTAAAATAAATAAAAATATTTTTATTTTAAAAAATAAATTTTTTTGATAATTATGTTAAGAATATTTTTAAAATTTTTACCTCAAAAATATATAAAAATATTTTTAAAAATTTTAAAAACAAACGGAGCAGTATTTTTCACTAATATTTTTCAATAGTCGAATTAATATTACAGTGAGTTATGAGACTTGATATTTTTAATTGAACAACAAATAAGCATTGTTTCTTCTCTCTCCTTCTCTAGCTGTTCGGCTTTTATCATTTTTCTCCTGCGCTACCCCCTCCATTTTCTCTTGAGGTCGAAGATCGGGCGATGGCCTCTGGCCGTTCGCTGGTTCTACGGTCAAGAGGAGGGGGCGGAGCCGCTTGTCGGTCTGAGAGCTAGCAGTACTCGATGGGGGAGGACCGGTGGCCACATGGTTGGCCTTGGGGTGAGTTGCAGGGACGCAGGGGGAGGAGCTTGGGTGGGCTACGGCCTCAGAGGTGCTGGATGCGTGGCTCTTTTTGGCATTGCGGAGCTTGGGGCGGTGGGTCTGCTTCGGGTGGTAGGTGGCTGCAAGTTTGCCTCCTTTTGCTCTGTTCGTCTTCGGATCTGGGTGTGTGGGGTGGCGCTACTTTCTGGAGATGAGAGGCGGGTGGTGATTGCCGGGACAAGGGATGGAAGAGGGAGGGAATTTGATGCCAAGGGCGTAGCATGTCCTCCCGACTCAACGGTGGCGGCCTTGTCACAATCGGCCCTTTATAGTTTGTCAAGTCTATTGACTGTTTCCTTTGTTGTTTTTACTGTGGTTGTGTGTTTTGTAATAAAGGGGATGATATATACTCCCCGGCGTATTTGTCTGTTGGTTCCGGCACTAGTGTGGTTGTCCGAAGCATGTTTTTGTGGTGGCCTTAGTGCTATGGTTATGCTACTCGTAATCGATGGTTCGATTGCAGAGTCTTTGCCGAATAGAGCGTTATGTGAGCTCTGTCCTGTTATGTCGGGGTGCTCCCCGTATGCAAGCCTCAGACATACATTTTATTCTTTGATCCTGATTAGTATGTATTACGACTGGTGGAATCTGTTCCAGTTGAAGGTTGTGCTTTGTAACACAGTCATTCACATTCACATATATGTGTATAGTTTGTATTGTTTGAATGAAATTGCCCTTTCAAAAAAGGGATTTGACGTTATTTTTTGCAATTTGTTGTTATACGTAACAAAATTTAGTTAGGTGAATTTGCTTGTCCATCGCCACTTGATATCCATTTCAATATCATAATCTCAAAAAGAAGAAAAATATGTAAAATGTGATGTTCCTTCTTCCTAACATCACAATCGAACACGAGATAGTATCTTACATCTCATCTCCCAACCTATGCCTGACTTGAAGTTGAAGAGGATAAAATTGGAAAAGAACGTTTATAATTTTCACTGTTTGACCATGATATTTCTACCGTCCTTGACGTGCTAATTGTGAGTTGTGACACAAACAAATTATGTCATATTTATTATTTCTAGTCATTTAATGGATCTGGGTGCTATAAAGTGCTATTGCCAACGCAATAAAAAGCAAAAGTTAAAAATTGTTTTATTTTAACATTTAAAAACTTTATATTATAATTCATCGTAATAAAAACTTTACCTTATAATTTACTCTATGATAGTTTTTTTCTATAGCAATTAAAACGGCATTTATTAAAAAAAAATTTCTAATATAGTTTTAACTTTTATATATGTATTTCCAATTCCATGCCTAGTAAAGGAATTTTCGACGCTTCGTCGATGTGCCGGTCTCAAACTACCCCAAACAAGATAAAACCGTTCAAGGTTATTCTATATTCTATTCTATTCTATATAAAATAATAGAGAATCTTCCAAATTGTAAAGAAATTAAACAGGAAAAAAGGAAACGAAGAAAGAAGCAATTTTTTAATCAGCTACAACGATAAATATTAAAATTTAGAGTTGAGGCCCAGTGCCGAATATCAACTATCGTGACAACATTTTATATCTACATCTACATCCTGTACACATGGCTACCGCTATATGCATTGATCAATGTGCACGCTCCACCGACCCGCACCCAAGCCCCACCCGCGGGCTCCAAATGCTGGACCCCACAAGTGAAAACCCCAATCACAAAATTCACTTTCTAATTATTTTTTTCCAAAATCTCTCCTCCTTTCTAATTTTTCTTGATTATATTTCTGTGAGCTCTCGCGCGCAGATCAACAGTCATGGACCTTCGTCTCGTGTCGTTCCACGACGCAACCAGCATATTCCAATCCAACGGTCTCCGCTTGGCCGGCCCAAGTCAAGATTCAAAAGGGCTTCTGGAGGTACATGAACATGTCCTGCAACGGCGACATCTGATAATTGCCGCCGCCGCGGGCGCAACTGGCCGGACGAGGCGAACGCATTGCCCACAGTGGGATCCACGTAATTATACGGGAAATCGAGGGCCTTCTCCCATTCCTTCCACTTGGGCTCGCTCTGCACCTCGCACGTGAACTCCGGCGACACCACGTGCTCCGAACAGCTCGAGTCCGTGTGGAGCCTCGGCACTGATTCCGACGTGTCGAAGTACAGGAAATCATTCACCGCCGTCGTCGCCGGTCGCGGATGATAACCGTTGATAACTTGCGATGACGTCAGATTCTCCGGCTTTTTGTCCTCCGGCTCCGGAAAACTTGCCGCCTTCCGGTTCAAGCCCTGGCTTTGCTTCTCTATGCTGCCCTTCTTGTTGTATATTCGGCACAGAACCCAATCGTCCAGCTGCAAGATCAGAACCGTTGATCAATTAAAAGAAAGAGATAAGAAGGAATATTGTCAATAAACAGCTAAAAACTTTTTCGAGTTATTAATTGTTTTTGGCAAGCAATCGAAAAGCTTTTTTCCATCCTGGTCACGCAAAAAGTAGTTCGGTTTTCGTTAAAGAGTTTGAATTGCGAAACTATAGGTATCAATCTTGTTGTCGCCGGATTTATCGTTAAAACTTGGACCCACACCACTCCTACGAATAGTGGGACCACTTATAAATTCGGTAAAGATAAACGTCCGATTAGAGTGTTTCCAACTCATCGCCATTAGGTTTACGGCCGCCATTTTACCATAAGGCCACGTGGGACCCCATTGGCACTTGGCAGTCAAAATATAGGAGGGTCAAAAGCGACATTTCGGTTTCAGCTTCCGACAATCTGAATATCTCTCAAAGCTCTCATGCAATGAAATGACTAATGTACCCCCAACTTCTGTGAAGAAGATTGAAGTCGAAGTTGAACAAGTTGGTAATATACCCTTAAGCCGTTCTTCTTGCGAGCGGATCGGTCCACGTCAGCGAGCCGGTACTCGTGCATAATCCAATTGGTTTTCTCTCCTTTGGGCGCTTTCCCAGCGTAGAAAACCAAGGCCTTCTTAATCGCAACCGGCTTCGGATGTCCAATCGGCTTATCAGCCCCCGTCGCCTTCCAATACCCGGACCCGGCCGCCCGGTTCGGCCTCGAACCGTTCGGGTACTTCCTGTCTCTGGGCGAAAAGAAGTACCACTCTTTCTCCCCGTACAAAGCCATGCCTGTAAAATAAATAAATAAAATCAGTTAAATTACAAAATTTAAAATAAAATTCGAATAATACCCCAAAAAAATGAGAAATCGAAATATTACCTGGGAGTTCCCATGGATCGTACTTGTAAAGATCGATCTCGGCGATAATCGGGACGGCGATTTGCTGTGACGCGCATTTTCGGCAGAGATAGTGCATCACGAGCTCCTCATCCGTCGGATGAAACCTGAAGCCTGGCGGTAGCTGCAACTCAGCCGTCATTCTTATCTCTCTCTCTTCACACACAGACACTCTCTCTCTCTCTCTTTCTCTCTCTCTCTCTCTCGTAGTTTCCGCTCCTTTTGGGGTAAGCTACGACGAGGGCGTTTGAAACTTAGAACACAACGGAGAGAGAGGATTTTATAGGGGAAATGGGAAGACACGTGGCAGAACGAGCCGGTGGTTTTCTAGAATACACGTGAACGATAATGTCTTAATTGTTTCTTTTTAATCGTGTGGGTACGTGCGAGGACCAGGAATGGGACACGTGGCAGCTTGGCATGTAGTGAGCGTGTGTCGATATCGCACATGGGCTGGGTTTTGTCATCGCTTACGACACCTGTTTTGGACTGGCGCGCAAGTCGGTCCGGACCTACTTTGCCATGGGGATCCGTGTGGGGTCGGCGGGTTTGTTCTGCAATTTCTCGATGCTTGGGCCGACACGTTACGGTCGATTTCACTACCACGTCAGCCCCTGTAACCCACGTGCGCCGCTCATTCATTCTGATCCAAAGTGAAAATAAATATTTATTTACGCTTGTAATAAAATTCTTTTATTAATCTTACTCAAAAGAAAAAAATAAAAATAAATTTAAGGACAAATGGTCTTAATTTGAGGCTTTTTCTGCTCTTTTTTTTTTCCTGAGAAAAGTAAATAGACTAAGTTCTGTTTTACATTCCTAGGGAGTTTTGTAAAGTGGTTAAATAGGTTGATTATAACTATTTTTATTGTAATATATATAAATTTTATATTATAATGATTTTTTTATTTACACTATTAAAATGGTTTAGACTACAATTGTTAAACATTCAATTCTGTCTTCAAACAAATTACAATATAAAACGCTCAATAATAAAAATAAAAAAAATTACAATAATATAAAGCTTTTATATGTTATAAACATAAAATTTTTGTTTCACAAACAGCCTCTAAATAACATAAAAAGCGTGATTTTTTTTTCTCTCAATAAAAGTGTGAAATGTGAATATACAAGTTTACAGTCAACGCCCGGAAAAAAGTTTAATAAGCTGAATAAAACCCTCATTGTAATGCCCCAATAACACGGGCGGCATTCTGCAAAGGTCAATTATAATCCTATTTGGATCCAATGATATTTTGTCCTTTAAGCACCGTAAATATTTTGTCCTTTATTTTGCAATGAGAACCGATCGGTTGTATTTGATAATTTGTGTGGGGGTGTTTGCCATCATTATTTTTAACTTAAATTTTTAATTAATATAATATAAAAATCTCACATATTATATTATTAAAAACTAATAAATATAATATAAAAGTCTCAAATATTAGAATAATCTAAACTAATACTCCTAAACATCAACATTAGTTCTTGTCCGCTTTAAATTAGCTACGACTGCTAGATATATACGATTTCGCGGCAAACCATACACATATTCAAAATTAATTCGTTAATAGAAACAAATTTCTAAAGTATAGAAATTAGTTTGACTAATTAAAAAAAGAAAGAAATTACTTGGACTAGATCAAAGGTGGCGCCACTGATCACGAAACCAATGATTGACCATGTGTCATGCACAGTTACTCACCAAACCCGCAAATAAAAATTATTTTAGCAATCAAAGTGATAAGTACATTAGCAAAAATCGAAGTGATAAGTACTAATATCATCATCTTAGCATAAAAATATGTTTATGTTCAATGGCTTAAAACAATCCATTTGTAAACCGTATGCGGAGTCAATCAAAATACAGTATATGCAACCTAATACTGCTTTATTTAATTTTTTTTTTCTAAACATAGAAGTAGTACGACTTACGTTGGTGCATCAAATCAGAATCTGTCCATAATTTGTATTGATTTAACCATAATTTTTTTTTCCATTTATAATCTAATTAGAATCAGTCTATAATTCGTTAATGACTATTGAATGAATAATTGTACTACGTCCCCTGCATTATCGACAAACTCATTAACCCGACCCGATATTATCCTTTGCCCTTATATTGATATATATATATATATATATAATTTAGTTTGATGGTTTGAGCTTCAAACTTCAATAATCACTTTTTTTTAACCTAAGAATAAAAAGATTTAAATTTTTTATCTTATGATA
Organism: Artocarpus hirsutus; assembly: GCA_946598075.1. Classification (NCBI taxonomy): domain Eukaryota; kingdom Viridiplantae; phylum Streptophyta; class Magnoliopsida; order Rosales; family Moraceae; genus Artocarpus; species Artocarpus hirsutus. Next base: position 15,640 of record CAMOHE010024912.1, read on the forward strand.
ATGTCGTGTGTAATTTAATTACCGTTCAGTTATACCTACAATTGCTTAATAATTACGTTTAAATCTTTGATCTTTTTATATGTTTATATTTATTAACTTTATCATCTCTATTTTTCCTTCTAATTTTCTTTTCTAATTTTATTCCGATCGATATAATTTTCTATTTGTGGTGTCCATGCGGACATGACAAATGGAACTTTAACTTTGTATCGAGACAAAGGGAGGTTCAAGGATAGAGCCGAAGGCTCTCTCCAAGTCACTTCTTCCATATTAGCTGGGCACCAAAAAGGTCACAGTTCTTCACTTTTTATTTTTTTTTTTAAATCTCCCCTAAAAAAAAATGGAAAGTAACGGCTTCTGGTGGGTTCCACGTGGCTTCGTGTCCTTCGCACTCGTGGCTGTTACGTTCATTATTTGTCACGTTCTGCTGCAGCCAAATAACGCAAATGATTGCACCGATGGAAAAGAGCCACGGCCACACGCACACCGATGAATATATACCAATATCTCTCCAGACTGTGCCAAAAATATCTTCATATGTCATCCTCTGAAAATAAAAGACACTTTACTGTAATATGTCTGATTAGGTAGATTTGACTTTCGTTGATTGACAATAGTAATTTTTTTTGCATCGAACCGTTTATAAGCTCTATTCTAAATAATGAGTAGGCTTTTTTTTTTTTTTTTTTTTTGAGTTTCAATGTCATTTTATCTTTATCCTTTATATGTATTACTGGTGAATCCAGTTTTTATAGTCAATTGTGCAAATAAAATTTTGCTTATACTATTTTTAGCATGGATGAAGTTTCATAAAAAAAAAACTTCATACCACATTATCCATTAGTGTATATTTTAAAAAATCATCCTTTTTACTGAAATTAATTAAAAAGTTATAATCGATATGAAAGTATATTATATTTCTTATGAGGTACATTTGAACTACAAAAGTATTTAAACAAGCTCTCATTTCTTTGACTAATAAAAATTAGGTCACGGGGCGTCGAGGTCTAATTGTCAGCCAAGTGATAGTCTAGAATCGACCTTAGTTATGTATGTAATTTTATGGTCTACTTTAAGATGAATATCTGTTATTTAGACAGAAATTAGGACTTCATAAAACAGAGATTTTAATCTCCATTTGGTCTATGACTTTCTCTCATGTGCTAGAGGTTTATTTTTTAACGCCTACATTTTATTTTACGAGATTGTTGATGAAAATGTGGACATTTTCATTCTATTTAGAGCATCTGTAATGCAATGTTAACTTTATACATTAATGCTAATTTGGTATTTGAGTGTAAAAAATCATTCTCTTATGTAATATCATTTTTAATACTGAGTTTGTTATTTGATAAATTTATTAATAATTTTGCTACCAAGTTTAATATATAGTAAATTTGACATTTAATTTTTATGAATTAACAGATTAACTTTAAAATTTGATTCTCATTGTTTAAAATATGCAATGCCATTTTTAATGGTAAATATGCTATATGCTAAATTTATTGGTTTATAGATTAACTTTCTAGCTTTAGTACTTACAACATCCTCACTTGGATGGTAAATATGCTCTATGCTAAATTTATTGGTTTATAGATCAACTTTTTGGCTTTAGTACTTATAACATCTTCACTTTTTAACTTTTACAAGTTTTAAAATTTAATTATTATAAAATGTAAATAAAATATTTTAAAATAGTATTATGTATTAAAGTATAGAATAAAATAACATATTAAATTTATTACTTTTATACATTTTTTTAGGAAATATAATGTTAACATTTCATTTATATTGAAAATGGTCCAACGGTCTTAATAGCTCCATATCCTATTCCTACCTCAGCGAATGACATTTAGGTCCCCACGTCACCGCAAGGTTCTTCCAGACACGTGGAGCTGAGTGGGAACTATGCGATCCGCGCAAGCCTGAACGAGAATTGTTAAGAAAAAAGAAAGGAAAGAAATCGTAATGAGTGACCTAATCAAGCCAGCTCCTGTGCAAATGTACAAAACAAAAGTGTCCATCAATTACGTGGTGCAACATGATTAGCTTAAAATAAGAGAACAAATTATTGGAAGTTGTATATTTATTTTATTTGCCGTTATTTGGGACTAGATTAGTAGATATCATCCCTCGTTTGGTCTAATCCTATGACTGCAATGTTGGTCATATGAACAATAGAAACTAATAATGTTCTCCAACAACAGCCAAAGTCTCAACCATCCTCACCAAAAAGCCATCAAAGTCTCACCTTAATTATATGTCCCGCCTCAATTAACTCCAATGATTTCTCTTTTTATTTTTGTATATTTTCTCCAAAAAGACTTTAAGAATGTTTGGAAATCAAATTTTAACATTAAAGTTTCAACTATTATTATGTAAAACTCTCACATATTATATTGTAAGAAAAAATTTACTATAGCATAAAACTCTCACATTCTATATATGCTTGAGTTCGTTTTCTTTCTAATATTTTTCTAAGGAGAGTCAAATACTTGGATTGGTTGGTTCAATGGCCATAGCCACGTTATAAAGAATCTTTAAATGATCATGGTCAAAAGTTTAGACTGCCTATATTAACCCAAGAAAATATAAATATTTTAACATATTACCTAGATTGAAGTAAATATTATTCAGTTACATGCATATATAATATCTATGAGAAGTTCTCGGAAGTTTCCATGTTCAAATTTGTGTATCTATCAATCGTAATAACTCCCTTTATTTCCTTTGGAATTTTTCACAATTCTCATTTTCACATGCACATAAAGAGATGGGAAAAGAAACTATGGCTGCTGTTAGACTTTTCTTTCCCAATGCGGAACCTAAAAATTTGTACAAATTCTCTTCATCTCTATAGGATTATAACTGCATTATTTATATGCCTCTATTTAATATGTAGTATATTTTTTAAACTGAGTTTACTGTTTTGTTAATAATTTAAAGCAAAGTAAATAAATAAATACATGTATTTTTTAGCTGTAATGATAAATTGGTTATTTGTTGTACATAAATTGTATATTAGGAGCACAAATTTCGATAATTTGACTAATTAATTAATAATATAAATGGAACTACCCTCACTAGTGACAGTGTACGTGTGGAAATCGTAGCAATTGCAAACGTGGTGGGGAATCAAGCTTGTAGTTCATTGGTCAGAAAGTGTATGTTAGGTCTCTTCTATCCTTCCATTTAGGGAATAAAACCCCATAGTCTCAGTTGAACTTATTGGCATTGAGACTGTGGCCGGCGGATGATACTGGGTGGAATACATAGAGAGAAAAGTTTTAGGCCTTAATCTTCTTCTCAATACTTTCCGGGATTGTCAATATGCTGAAAGAAATAGAGACATATTCTTGAGGAAAAAAAGCTGGTGGGGAAGGCTGCTTTTACATGTGGTCCAAATCTTGACTATCTTCTTCAATCGGGAAAAAAAAGTCTTAACTATATTCTTAGATATGAAAATAAATTAGTAAAAAATGTTAATATTTAAAAATTACCTAATTGGTGCTGATGCTTTCCCCATCAGCTATATCATCAAGGACGAGATGACAAAGAATACAATTATATTATTAATTTCTGATGCATGTGTGATTTTTTTTTTTTTCACTTTGAGTAGAAATATAACAACCTTCGACTAAATAATGCTAGGAAATAAACTTTAAATCTCGACTTTTGTTCTAGTTCTGTTGTTGTTATTTTTTTGTTGATAGGTGTTGCCACATCAATTCGTAATAATAAGATGTTTCATTTGCCAAAAAAGAAAGAGGACAATTCATAAATTGGCCAATAAAAAAATCGAGATTAGAATGAGAGATCTTAGCATTATTCGAAATGTAATGTAATAGGTTGGAGGCTCTTCTACGCGGATAATATAAATGAGTGTGTAGATTTATTTACGTCATATAACGATAACATGATAACATATATGATCAATTTCTTTTACCACACGAATCAAACTATTTCTATATATCTTCATCACTTTAAAATATAATGATAATCAATCTTAAAATTGCTCTGAGATTCAAAATTTTCCCAGGCCCACCTAATTTGTGCATGTGTAAACTGTCTATTTTTTTAGTATCCTTGTTTGTTATTGTTAGAGTATGGTAACCTTAATTTAGTTTGACATGATTCAAAAATTTCACGGTGTATAATTGTGATGAAAAATAAAAGTGAAATTTTTTATAAAATATATGGTAGTAATGGAGGGATCGAACCGATAGGCTTTTTGAGCTGTTTCGTTTATGCTTTTAGGCTATAGAGTTTTGGTTATACCTATATATATATGATGTATTGCGTTAAGGTTTTAGTATTAACGAATTTTTAGCCTCTTTAATGTATCTATTGTAATCTTTATAAATTTAATAATTTTTTTTATTTGTAGTTTTTTTTTGTTTTAAATTTCTATGTAAATTTTTTAGGTGTTTTTATTCTGTGTTTTTACTGTATTATTTTCAAAGCAGTTATTCTAAATCCCTGACGTTTGAGGGCCGGATACATTACAACCGTCAAGTTCTGCAGCACTACTGTTTATATGGTGGCTTGCAACGGGGCACCATTAAAGCCACAAAAATGAAACAAACAATGTATACGGCAAGTTGATAAAGAAGTTTTTTATAAATATCTATCCATTCTTTGCAAAAGGTAATCATTTATTACAAACAAAACAGTTTTGGAATCACTAGCAAAGTTCACTGAACTTGAACAGTGCAAGAAAGCATATTCACGCTCTTTCATTTAGTTTTTGTTTTTTACTCTAAAGAATCCCTCATTAATATTAAAAATAAAGACCTTTACTTTGATATGCTTTAGAAGAGCATATACCTTATGCATTGTAAAAGTCTTAATTAACTAGTGGGGGTGTTCCGCACGCTTAGTACACTTTAATCATGCTTTTTAATTAAGCCAATTACATCGCAAATTATGGATTAGACTTTTGCGATATAACATAAAAAAAAAAGTAATTAATAAGGTTCTGTTTTAAACCACTTGATCTTGTGATGTGATTATGCAATACTCAAAACACATGAGCTGCGACATGCCCAAAAGAAAAAGGAAAGAGATGAAGTGCGATAAGGTATGCCCTACGTTAAAAGCTCTGACTATGGAATTGAAACAGACCTTCCAAAAAAAAAAAAAAAAATCAAAACAAACACTAGGAGATAATGAAGGGTGCACGTGAAATTGTTACTCCTGATCAAGAATAATTACGTGGCCAAGAAACATCGCATCCGCATCAAATTACTTAATTGCCCCCAATAAAAAAAAAAAAAAGAAGAAGCTAGTGGGGGGGTCTTTTTATCGTCCATTCATTTTCGGCAAGTGGGGTTGGTTGGTCACGCCCTTGTAGTCGGGTGGGTTTGAAAATTCTCAAAAACTTATAGTCAAATATACGAGAGAGAGTAAATAGGGCAATTGTACAAACATGTCCAAGTGAATTGAACACGTTTTCTCCTAACAATTTTGTCAAAAAATATGACTCATATGCTTAGCTAAAACAAAGGGGGGCGGCAACCCACTTGTGTACTGCCACCAATTTGTCTAAGGTTGTACTCATGTTTTACTCTCCTCCACACAGACAATATTGTACAACTTAATTTCAATGGTTGCAGGGTCATGGCTTTCATGATTGTACTAGTCCACGGTTAATCTCATCTTCTCGAATTATCACTAATTATAAAATTAATTATAGCCCTTCATTTCCTCATATCTTTCTTTCTCTTTTAAAATATTAGTTTTATTTGTACTTATTATCTGATGTGCTCATAACATCCCATTAATATATAATAATGCCAAGAAAAGGGAAAGTTTATACACGAATGAGTGTATGTCGTTTTGTGAAAAGGGATGCGTTCGACATGCACTAATTGTAGGGTCGATGTCTTTCCACTTTCATGCTTTTGTTGGAATATATTAATATTTTTATAAGTGTTGCTTTGATTTTTTTGTTTTTTTGGGAATTATAACTATTTTTGTAGACAATGGGTTTTGGAGTGGATCTAGCTACAATGAGACCCAGGGCAGGTGTGATCTAATGGCGGCGTTTCATATTTTGAAAGCTTTTAATTTATAATTCAAGCTTTGGGAGATTGAGATTTCTTTGTCCTTATTTGTTGTTTGGTGGAAATAGAAATTTAATAACACATTTTTATACGGCAGTATTCAAATAAAGGGTTGGCGGTCTTATGCTCTTTGTCATGTTTTTCTGTTGCTGTGGACGCAAGAATCAAGATTTCAGAAATGGCAGCTTGAAATTATTTGTTTGTATATTTTCTTGTTCTTCAAGTCCTATTTCTTTATGTATTCTTCTTTATCTTGACTCAAATTCTAAAGCAGAACTGATCAACTGGCATGCATTAAGAAAGGGTTTCAGTTGCAGCCTCCATAAAAGTGGCTAGAAACAGAACCCCTTTAACTTAGAACTGTGGATAACATAAATTAATATATATATATATATATATATATTTATGCATGTCCAACATATATAAAAACAACTGACGGACGGATAGACATGTGAACAGATGACAATATGGTCATTTCCTGTTGAATGAATGGGAAGAAGAGTTTAAACTTATTGGTCTATATTGTTTATAGTGTAAAATCTTCATAAATTATAACACAAAATAAAAATATACTATAATATAAAGCGTTTATATGTTACAGTGTTTAAGCGTATTTTTTGAGTTCAAAACTCATTTATCAAACACTCTAAAAATTGATATGAATATTGAATATTGTTAGTTTAGCAAAAATAATAATAATAGTAAAAAATAAAATTATAATAATAGATGTGCTAATCAAGGCATGATTAGTCACTTGTGCAGTTGGGACAAATGTAAAGAGAATTAGACGTACGTGATATACAAGCTACGTTTGTTTTTGTTCCTAAAATTTTTGAAAATGTTTTCACATACTTTTTTAGGCAAAAATTTTAAAAATATTTTTAGCATAATTTTTAAAAAAAATTTATTTTTCAAAACAAAAATATTTTCACCTATTTTAAAAACAATACCAAATGGTCTTATAATTTTAGATGTAGATCAACTACCTCTACTATTGTATAAAATAACTAAAGATGGCCATAGGAGGTATAAATTAGACGTACGTGATAATTTATATCTAGATCAACCACCTCTACTATTGTATGAAATAGCTAAAGATGAGTACTGACCATAGTCTGAATTTAATGACGATGTGTTTATGGAACCGAGAAGGGCTAAGATAATTATTAAGGACTTTCTCGAAGCTATCCAATACCAAGGCTTTCCTTAATTTTATAAGCAATTAGGCATGACGTGTAGATATTATTGCCCTTAATTTGCATGTACTCTTTCATTAAAAAACACTAGTTCTCCTCCATTTGTTTTTTCTTTTCTTTATTACAGAATTTATGGTGGCGAGATCTTTCGAAAGAGCTAAAATGTGTGTTCAAATATACTTTAGCACGTGCTTGGGTGCCCAAGATGTGCTTGCACTACATATAACATTAGACTAATCAAAATAGTTTTTAACAAAATTTTTAGTTATAAATGCATTTAGTTATAAACTTTAATTTAATTTTTGTTATGACAAATTTTTAACCATAAGGTTTTTAATCATGGAAACATTTTATAACAAAAACCTGATGGCTAAAAGTTTTAGTCACAATAATAATTAGACTTGGATGTTTAGTCACGAAAACATTTCGTGACTAAAAGCCTCATAGCTAAAAGTTTTAATCACAACAAAAATTCAACTAAAATTTGTGACTAATTACATATTAATCACAACTAAAAGTTTTGCTATAACTTATTGTCACTAAAAGTCTGATTTTTTGTGGCGTTGGGTCCTTGGCACATTCTCTGACCGTGTCCTTAGTGCGTGCTCGAGTCCCGAACGCACATATGGATCTTTAGCACTCGCTCTAGTAATGACTCGAACACATATTCGGTTAATAGTTGAAAGATCAAAAGTCGTCAAGCTTCATAAAACAATGAAATGGTTGTGATTATAGGCGTTAAATGTTAAAGAATTAAAGTGTGTTAATGGTCTTATCAGTTGTGACATACCCAGACATAAATCATGATTTAATATTGTGATAAGAGCGAAATAACTCTCAAATTTGTTGAAGAATTAAACTCCTCTATTTTTTACCTATTACAAACTTCTTCCATTTGAGAGGAAAAAAGACAACTTCAAATACAATTATCTTGATATTGTTTCAACTTTGTTCTTACTTTTTTCTTAAGAATATTTGTGTTCTCCGAGTAATTTGTCTAATTTTTTTAGCTTTTTCCTTTAATCATAATTGTTTGTGTAAGAAGGTTGGATTAGTGTTGTACGAACTGCTCCAACAATTTATATGGCAATAAGTCGTCATTTTTAACCGGTACATATATAGTAATTTTTAAACACCTATTACAACATATATAGTTGAGATAAAACTTGGTGGGACTAAAATCTGAATTTGATCAAAACGTTTTTGTTACCGAATTTCATTCTTAATTTTGGATGTCTCAGATGTAACTACGCTCTATTACATACATACATATATAAATATATATATATATATTATGTCCCTAAACAAACGAAACACCAAATCACAAATATTATATTCCTCAATCGAAAGGAAAAATTTTAAAAAAACAAAACATATGTTGTTGAGACTGGATCCTATACGTCTTTCTGTCTAGTGTTAACCTTGGGCCTATGATACGTACATCATTTTGTTTATTAAGTTTCCTCCCAAACGTCATTATTTAATTTTATTGGGGGGACATAGAATTTCTTAAGAAATTACTTCTGAAATCAAACCAAATAAATTAATTAACAGAATAAGAACATAAGATATAGAACTGATGATCCTAACACAAATAGTTAATTTAATAATGCTATAAATTATTTTGCATTATTGTTGTTGGACGGTGAAGAAGAAATTACTTCGGTGCTGCAAATGGGGCAAGACCTCTTGAGCTGAAGCCACTTGCTTATGCACTCTGAGTGGTAAGGATGTTCACAATTTGGAAGACCAACGAGCTTTTCCCCGTCTTCATACTCAACCTGGCAAACCACACACCGATCAACGTGATGAGGATTAACGGACGACGTCGTCTTCCACACTATTGGATGCAAACAGGACGAGATCTCAATCGAAGAAAGCCCTCTCTTTTCAACTCCTATGAACTCCCCCAAAGCAATCAACTCCTCGTATGTCAGCTCGTCCACGTCTAGCTCATCTTCATCTTCATCCATGTAGTCTTCGTCTTCGTCTTCGTACTGATCGAGAAACCCTAGATCCGCTTCGAAGACCTCGTAATCCTCCTGATCGTAGTTGTAGCTAGACTCGGCCGTCCCGCCGTTGCTCTCGCTGTCGCTTTCGCTTTCGCTTTCGATCGTTTCGAGGGTAGAGAAGGCTCTCTCTTGCTCTATCGAAGCCATGTCTAGGAGGGAGTCGGAGCGGAGTTGGCGGCGGGTGAAAGGGACTCTTTGACGGTGTTGATGTTGATCGTGATCATGATGATCATTAGGTTGTTTGGTGGCTTGATCATTATGGTCTTCTTCCATGAGAGGAAAATAAAAAAAAATCACAAAAATTGAAGTGTAATATTTTTTCAGATAAAATTGTTAGTACGGCAAAAAGGGTATTAGCTCTCTGGGCATATATGATAGAGAAGATGTTATGGATGAAATTTGTTTATTGTGTTGTTGTTTGAGGTTTGTTTGGAGTAGAAGCAACCTCCGTGGAAAGCAATGGGAAAAGAGGAAAACGTTCCTCATAGATTTTTCAATATTCTAGATTCTTGACCGTATGCATCCTTGAAATTCAAAGTCCTTGTGCCAAACAGTCCCCTAAAATAGTGTAAAACAATTTGGGGGGGGTTTCCAATTTCTTTATGGAGAAGGTAAACAAACCTTTAAGAAAGGCAAAAGGAGACAGAGAGACATATGATGTTCTTGTACTTGTCATAAGTTTCAACGTTATTCCAAGTTTCAAACTTTGAAATTAAGATTTCTAAAATTGTAGCTATACTTGCCCCGTTTTTTAGGTGAGAAAACAGTTGGTCCACAACTCTTTTGCGCATGTTTCAACATATATTAATTACGTGCAACTTTTCAATGGATTGAGGATAAGCTTGGACATGTGAAACAGAACAGGAAAGGTCTTTATTTATTGCAATCCTAGGAAAAGTAAATAATTCTCTATACTAAACATATTATCAAAGGTCTTGTGCTACGGAAAATTAAGTAAAAGGCCTTGAGAATCAAACAATTTTCTTATAACTTGTACGGGTGCTTGTTGCGTTTTCTATTTAGTTTTAACTTAATTATAACCTCTTTCCTTCTTTTCTTTCAAATTAAACTTCCCTTCGTTAAGTGTTTTTTGTTTTCATATTATAAAAAAAAAAACAGAAAATAAATTGAATAAGACACGTTAAAGTTAAATTTCAAACTTTGAGTAGGTAACTTAAATACAGTTTCTCACCCTTCTATTAACGTGGTAAGACAAAGCTACATGGCCAGAAAGCAAAAACGATTTTCATGATTTTCAATTTTATATATATTATAAATGTGTGATAATATTCTAATTAGAATTGTTTAGGAAACGAGTTGAAAGTAAAGTTGTTACAATGTAACGAAGATCTATACAATATTTTATCTTACAAAAATTTAAATTCCTATACTAATTTGAACTTAAACTTTTAGTTTGAATTCACTTTCAAAATGGGCTTTTAGTTAGCTCAAACTAACCTTCAGTTCGACGGCTTGTTCTTTGTTGAACTCCTCCCTTATAGATTGTGCCTTTTCGTGCAAACTTCGATGTTGGAGTCACCCTAATTAAATGATGAGCTCTAGAATTTTGATCATGATTATGATTTTTATGATCCCCGCTTTGGATACCAGAACTTCGTCTATTTCCACGTCCCAAATGATCTCTACTAATCCCAACACTAATACGATGACTCCTAGGCCTCAAAGACTTCCTCAATTGATCACCTCTGTAATCCCTTCTTCGACGAGACATCGATGCCGAGTCACTCTTTCCCTTGTACATTGCATAATCACGAGAAGCAAAACTAATTTCCCCATTGTCACGATCATTTTCTGCTTCAATACCGCTTGTATCAAACACTTCGATGTCTGGTTTCCGCCGCCGATGGTGGCGGCGGCGCTGGCGTCGGTTTCTTCTTCTGCGCAAATTACGAAGCGTGAAACACAAGAAAGTGCAGCAGTAGTCACAAACAGAGAGGCAAGACGCAAAGCATGCCCATAACATCCTGCAGACGCTCCAGCACACACACTCGCAAATGCCCAGTTTGTGTAACAAGTACAAGAACAAGAGAACTGCACCAATTGATTATTATCATTAGAAAACAATGAAAAAACTAAATGTCCCAATTGATAATAAATATACTACATCAATGGTTCACCAAAATTAACCCGACCCAATTAAGCAATTTAGCACTACAAACCTTTTTTTTTTTTTTTTTTGGTATCAAACAGCGCAAGTGCAACTATAAATTTGTATTCATGATATTCAGATAGAAATTTGCACTAAATGTACTGGCAAGTGATGCTTTTAAAGTCTTGACCATTTGAGGAGAACAAATCAAATAACTCACCAATGTAGAGGAGAACAAGTACCATGGCCATCTTCAGCAGATGGGCAACACAGAAATTTTCTATGTAACAGATGAAATCCCATGTTGAGCCGCAGACCGAGCTGATTGAGCCAATGATACATCCAAATCGCATACGTAAATGATTCAATATATTATTATACAAAAATAAATTGAAGCAAGTATAATTTTCCAGAAAAAAAGAAAAAGAAATTATCAGTCCAAAAGATCTTTGCGACTATAATTATTTTTGTGCCATTAAAATTGAGATTTGAGATCAGTGTCATATGTTTGGATAGTCTGCTTACTTGCAAGATTTTCCTGCTAGGAAATCTAATGGAGAACCGAAAATCTCCCCAATCACTTTAGTAAACCCTGAAAAAAATGAACTAATGACGTTGCCCATCAGATCAGGCAGCAAAGCCTAGCACATGTTCTTAATTTCTTCTGCGTAGTGTGTGATATATATAACTCGTTGTAGTCTACAGTCTGGGGAAAAAAATGAAGGAGAAGATTAGGAAGATATAAGACGCATATTTATATTTAACATTCAACATACTAAATAATATGATGGAACCCTGTAAGACAGTCTCTTAATTTTGAATGATAATAAACAAACTTGCTAATTTCTTTCATTACAAGTTAAAAGTTCGTTCTTCAGAAAAAGAAAAAAAAAAACGTTAAAAGTTACAAGAGTGGTAGAATAGTTATTATAAGAGAACCATTTCTCTTGCTCTCCATGAACAATCTTCTCTGGATCTTACTTCTTAGATCATTCGACCAGTGAAGCAAATTAAAGTAGATTTTTTTTTTTTTTTTTTCGTTTGTAGAAGAATTGGGCGATATATATACATATAGTTTGTAAGAATCTTTCTTCTTCTACGCGATCCATTGCGTTATTGCAGAACAAAGTTTCGGCAAAAATGAAATTATATCCCGTCCAACACACTGAACCTTGTTCAGTTTCGTGGATACGAGATTTTAACATAACGGCAAAGAAGAAAAGTATGCGAACAAAAACTTTTGCAGAGATGTTACCTTTTTGGGAGGTTTTTGTGAGATAAGCAACTGTCTAATATGTGTACGTATTTGAGCAGTGAAAAACACTCTAGTGGATAAACATTTTTCCCATTTTACCACTACAAATCGTTTCATCAACGGAAAAAAAAAAAAAAGAGGGGGTTCTCATATGGGGATCTGAAATTGAAAATAAGTTTTATAAGTTATAACCAACCGTCCTTTGAAAATAGTCTTTGAAAAAAAAAAAAAAAAAAAAAAAAAACCGACTGTGAAGATTGATATTGGCAAAATGCTGATGGCAGTTTTTCAAAGCATTGGGGTCTGTGTGGGCCTAATATAACTGGGGCCCATATTTGCCACAGATTTTGGGGTCAGTTTGAGAAATATTATTTGAAAAAATTAAATTACGTGTGTAAATTTTGTGTAAATTATTGTTATGAAATTAAAATTTAACATAATATTTAAAATATCTTAAATATATCTTTAATGAAATAATAATTATCTTAATGATATTACATATTATACTATATAATTATATAAAAATAATTTTAATAATATTATTATGAGTCATTTATAAAAATTTTACAAATTAAAGTCATATTTTAATTCAATAAATATAATTGAGCTAATTGTCTCATTAACCCATATTATTTATATGACTTTGTTCATTGGTCTTATATTTTGATTATAAAGTTTAAAACATATCACTTCTAAACAATATAAAAATATAATTAATCACAAATATTTTAGATCAGGATTAAACAAACAAGAAAAATATAAGATGTTTTGGCTTTTTTTTTTTTTTTTGTGGCTAAAAATGGTATAAATCAAAAAAGGAAAAATAAATAGTAAAACTTAACAGTAATTGTTAAGGACTGATACTCAAGCGTTTCAGCCTGAAAGCTATCTTTATTGCCAAATTGGATGTGCCTTCAGTTCAAAAAAAAAAAAAAAAAAAACACAGACATAAATAAATCCATGTTAGTTCATTTTTCCAAAAAATAACAATAATTATAAACATAATAACTGGTATCATACGTGATCGCCCCTTTTTTTCTTTTTTTTTTCTTTTCCTTTTTCTTTTCTTGTTTTGTGAAAAACATGTAATTCTCCAGTCGTTAGACTAAAAAAATTCATACTAATGGACAGCCTTTCTCACTGAAACTGGGAGTTATGGTAAAATGCTCTCCGGATTTTATTCTTGTTTGTGAAACGAGATATAATAGTGAATATTAGTGATCTGAACTAGAGGAAGGAAGCCATTTCTTTATTAATGACACACCCTAGCGAAGAATTTCTTGTTGAAGAGAGAGACTTGAATTTTTGTAGCTAAAAAGCTCTAAATTCCAATAATTTTTCCTACTGAGAAGTAAAGTACATCCACCGATTATCCAGTTTTTAAACATTCATCAGTGCAAACAAAATAATTTATCGAAACATAAAATAGGCCCCATTTGTCACCAAATAATCTCATGATTCCGTCTTCCAATTGGTGAGCTACATAAACATGGAGGAAAAACAGACCGCCTACAAGGAATTCAGAACATTTAGCTCAGAACCCTTCACTTTCAACCTCCAGCGAAACTCAGTCCATTCTTCCCTTCAAGATCCTCTCGGTCACTTCGGTGGGTGTTCTGCAGCACCGCCGACAAACAAACTCAGCAATACATTTTAGGCATGTTACTTATCAAAATAAATAAATAAATGAACGAATAAAATTCCACAGCACCACCTAAAGGCTTTGCTTGGTTAGAGGGAAAGAAAATGCATATAACCTATGCGAGGAAAATGGAGAGATGAAATAATATATCTTATTATGTTTGGTATGTTTTTCCTCCGCTAATCTCTTTAAATTGGGAAAGATTAGAATTGGGGTTTGGAATTGAAATCCCTCATCCAAATTCCCTCCTATTCTCCCTCCAACGAAACAGCTATGAGTCAACATCCTTCCATTAATCCCAAAGCCCCTCTCCCCTCCTACCAAACAAGCTCTTTTTTTGCCTCTAATACCAAACACGCTTTTAGTAATGCTTATGTTTTCTTTTTCATCTTTTGAGCCGAAAAGTATACATTCCTTGCATATTATGATTTCATCTGAACCATAGCAAGCCTAATTATGACTTCTATCAGCGGAGATGGTTAAATTCTCAACCATCTCTCATTGTTCTAATCAATAACATGCTAATTAGCAATAGGAGAAAACCACGGTATAACTGAGTCCTATAGGATACATTACATGGTTTGTGAAGAATATTTCTGGTAACAATAAAGCAAGAAATAAGGTTTAAAAAAGGGGCTTACACAACATAGACATGGCCTCCCCATCCACTCAAACAGTCTCGATCTACTGATGATAGCAGTGCTTGCGAGACAACCTCAAATAGTTCCTCTGGTTCCTGAGAGACAATAAGATACTAACATCATTACAGTATCCTCTTGAATGACGATCGACAAAAGATAATTTGGAACAAATAAACTATTAAGAAGTCGTTTAGCAACATCGTTCTAACTATATAGTTCCAACTACTACAGTATAAAGCTCTCATATGATACAGTGTAAAGCAAAAGTAGGCTACAGTGAAAAGCTCTTACATGCTACAATAAATTCGTTCTAACTGTGTTGCCAAACGCACCCAAAAGTTAACAGCAATATAATATCAAGTAAATAGCATGCTTATCTTCAAAAGTAAATTAGACTCACGCTCACCCCACTCAAAAGTACCGTCAAGGGACTTACCTTCATACTGTGAACGTTGAACTTCAGTTTCTTATAAACATACAAAATATTAACATGGTGAAGTACACCAGTTCATGAAGATCTTAAAGTTCAAGAGCATTTCTAAGTTTATGAAACTACGTTACGTAAAGGATAAAAATATTAAAACAAATGAAAGTATCAAAAATAAATGTCAATCAAAAAGGAAATTTAAGATGAACACAGACCAAATCAGGCTTGAACATTGCCTCACAAGCACCATATAGGGACTCTGATGCAGTTCCAGCGACCACAAAATCTTTTGCCAGTTCCCTGCACAGAGCATAAAAGTAATATCAATAGAACCTTTTTTCCTTTTGGCTTAACTTCCATGGTAGAAGGAAATTCTGTTAAAACAAATATAGGAAAGTAGAGCAATACAGGACCCAAAATTTATCCACATCTCTTATCAAAATTTCTTACCAATACAGCACCCAAGATTTCTCATCAAAATCTGCCTACATTTCAAGCAGCCAAAACGTTCAAACAAGCAGAAACGGCAAGAAATGATTCAATGATTCCATTCAGCGAGCTTCCAAGATGTAAATAAAACTACAATTCTAAACCAAGACAAAGTTGGAATGAACACCAAAAGCCTCCACATTCCACCAACAGGGACTAAGAAGAACTCACAAAAGAAATGAGAATAATTGCATCAAGTAACTAGAGCCTGGAGAAAATCCCAATCTATACACAATCACATAACGGCAAAAATCAAACAATTG
>CAMOHE010024913.1:0-31243 GCA_946598075.1 Artocarpus hirsutus
AAAGTTTTAAAAGGAAGAGAATCCATTATCCAACAACCTCATCACGTGCCCAACACGAGCCCCCTGTTTTTTATTGTTGCATTCATAATAAGTTATGGCCGGTCCACCTTGAATTTGTTCTTGTTTTTGTCCATTTTCACTAACATCAAACTAGAATAATTCTAATGTTGAAGGAATTCAATATTTCGCATCATTTAATTAATGGAATATTCTTTCGCGATATAATCTAGAGGGCTTGTATATTCTTTGGTTATTGTATTGAAAAGCCCACCTCAATCTTCACCTAATTATGCGGCCTCCTCTGCATTGAGTTCTGAAAGTTCAAAGTTCAACACGCCTTTGGTGTTGAAAAGGAGTTTTAGATTTGACATATTATGGATATAGAAATTCATGTAATATACAGTAAGACAATTAACCGTTGAATATATAAGAATTCAGAACAAATATAGATATATGTGTGTGTGTGTGTTGAGAGAGAGAACAAAAATACTGCTCAATGTGCATAGTGAGGTCTCTATATATGGGTTGTACAAATTGAATTGGCCATTATTTAGATTCATAGGATATTTACAAAAGCAGTTAGAACTGTAAATATTGGTTTAAAAACTATAGCATATGAGAGCTTTAAACTATAATAATTTTTTGCTTTTTTACTATAGCTATTGAGAACCTTAATTACACTGTTTGTTAGTTAGGATCAATGATTTCAACTAACAAACAGAGGCTTAATTATTATCTTTGTTCATTATTAAAAAAAGGTCTTAAAATTTTATATGTTTTTGGGACACAAACAAGAAATGCAAGGGCTATTTACATTCAAATGGTTCTAACCGAGATACCAAATAAGAACTAAATTATTACCTTTGTTCATTAAAAGAAAAATGTCTCAAAAGTTGATATGTTTTTAGGACACCAACAAGAAAGGTAAGGGTTATTTACGCTCTTGTAACTATGTTTTAAGTTTATTCAAAAAATATACTTTAAATTTTTAACTTATCAAATGTATATCAACAGATTATATATAAAACACAGTTTCATTCATTTTCTTGGACAAAACTCAAATATAATGCCCAAAATACCTTGAAAAAATAGAGAAATCCTAAATTTAAAATTCCCAAATTCTAAATTTTATCTGTCTCAGTCACGGAAGATAAGGATTTTTTTTTAGATTCTGAAATAAAATTTGTTAGTCTTTTTTTTAAAAGGTATTTTGGATTTTTTATCTTAATTCAAATTGATAAAAAAAAAAAGATCGGAAGTATAGATTGTGAAAAATCCTAAAATACAGATATAAAAAGTAACCCTACACGGAATTAATTGTACAATTTTATAACAAGTTTATAAGTGGAGGATATGTACTTAGACAGAATTGTAAATTATAATTTTGGTTAAAAAAAAGGAAGAAGAAAAGGACGTGGAAATAATTGATATGTTAATGCATATAGTAATCACATATTCTCGGTTACATCATAAACGTCTTAAATCGAACTTCACGAAATACACTAGCAAATTTCCTGTATAGGTTTGGATGATCACCAGAATTCATTTGTCAGCTCTAATAGTTCAATTTCGATCACATTGGTTGTTTTCTCAAAGAGTACTGATTAATTAACACTTAAGACTTATGATGTGACCAGAATTACCTAAATACATTAATTAAAAACAAATGAAGGACCCGAATAGTTGTAAATAGTTCCACTCATGTGACTGGCTATATACCCTACCATTCACATAATGTTAATTTAGACATGATCTTAATTGACCAAAAATAATGAAAAAAAAAAATTAGCCATCTCTTATAAGTAGTACCTCTATAATTAACTAATCTTGCACATTTGTAGATAAAGATAAATATATACAAGACCTTAGGGGTGACAGTTTTTTTTCCCTCGAAAAAGAAGGGATTATCGATGTCATCATATCCCCATCTTCTTTGTCACTTTGGAAATTTTGAGGCCTACAATAGAACATAAAAAAGTTGATCCAATTCTATTTAAAGAATGATCATATTTTCACTCTTGTCACCACACACCGAATGTCACACTATACATTACTTGAGTATCAGTTTTAAAGCCGGGCTTTAGAGTATCGAATTGTGGATACATCTTAGGAGGAGAACACCAATGATGGTAGGGGATTAAAGATTTGAATGTTATGAGAATTGAGAACCCAAACATATATATTGTATGGTTTAAACGATTAGGACTTTGAGGTTAAAAATGACAGTCCATAGTAAGTGCATGAGAGGACGCCCTCATTTTAACCTTATCACCCCATTGTAAAAAAATAATAAAAAATTTAAAATACATAGGGGATTAAAGATTTGAATATCAAGCGAACATAATTCCCTACCAATGAGGGAGGATTGGGAGGGGATTAAAGATTTGAATGTCATGAGAATTAAGAACTCAAACATACATATTGGACAGTTTAAACGATTAGGACTTTGTGGTTTGGATATAAGAGTCCATAGTAAGTACATGAGAGGACACCCTCATATCGGCCTTATCACCCCACTGTAAAAAAAAATAAAAATTAAAAAAAAAAGGAGCTAGGGTTTAGTGAAGATGGCGATGTGTAACTACGGCCACACAGGCGTGGTACTGTACAGCTAAGCATCAACCAATGAAAATAAAAAGATTGTAAAAACTCAGGTATCCAAGTATATATATCTCCAACAAACTGACTTCTTCACACAGGACCACAATGTTATATAGTTATAACTTATAGCATATGCCAATTGTGTGAACTTTGTAATTCTCTTTCCTTCTTTTCCCTCTCTCACACGCACAAACTTGAGTCTTGGCCTTTGAGCTATAGCTACCTCGATCTTCTTTCTTCTTTTTTTTTTTTTACTTATTTTTTTTGTTTTTCATATATTTTTTCTCTGTTCTATTGTTTTCACATCGTGCTTTTCCTCTTTGATATCAAACACTCTCCAAGTTGCTGTATTTTCCTCTATTTTTTAATACCCTTTTCTTTACCTTTTTTTTTTTTTGTATTGTCCATCTGTTTTCATCTTTCTTCTTTTTTTTTCCCCCTTCTCTTCCCTCCTCTGAATCTGCCTTTTCTTTTTTAATGTTTTGCTTGAATCGGAAATGGGGTATATCCATTTTCTCTCTCTCTGTCAGTCTCTCTCTCTCTCTCTGTGATATATTGGCTTGAATCTGACCAATCTGTATATATCAAAATCTGGGAACTCTGATATCTAATCTATTTTAAAACCCTTTCTTTGAAAAGAGAACGGAAAAAGGAGAAAAAATTTTAGAGTAGGGTTTTGTTTTGTTCTGTCCTGTGAATCAAAGTTTTTAACAACAGCAGATTCTCTTATTTCTGGGCTTTCCTTCGAAGTCATCACTCACTTTACATCTTCAACCAGTGGCAAGAGGACACGTCAGCTCGTTCTCGTGGGCTTTACTGCTTATTTGCACATGAAATCACAAAATATTCATTCCAAATGTCCCTCTTGTTTCTTCTTTTTATATATAGCAAGCTCTTTCATTTTCCTCCAGATTCTTGTCAGTTGAGATTTATATGATACACACACACACACATGTATATATGTGCGTGAATAAAAAGAGATTTACAGTCGTTGTTTGCGGGTGTAGCATCATCAAGATTCACATGCAAATGCAACCGACGAAGTTGTTTGGAAGTGAGAATCTTGATGATGCTGCATCGGCAATAAATTAACGACTATGTACAGATACTACGAAAAGATGATCGATATTCGATTTTTCGAGAATCTTCTCACGATTTCAACAACTGGGTTGCGATTTATCTTGTTGGTTTCAGGTGGGTTTTGAGTTTTGAGTTTTTTTTTTTTCCTGTTAAAATTAAGCTAGATATGTATATGAATATTTAATGGGATTATAAAACTGTTCTCAGTGATTGTGTCAGCTGCGAGGAATCCTGGGATTTCCAGATCTGTGATTATTCTTCTGGGGAAAATTTTGCTTTAGATGGAAATGGCATCTTTTTTATGATCAGTGAGTTTAGATGATCATCAAGATAGAGATGTGACTTTCTCTCGTAAATATTGGGAAAGAGAGAATCTTAAAAGAGTTAAAAAAATTAAGACATTTGGGAAAAGGTTTGTTTATTATTTCCTAAAACTGATTTCTTTTTCTTTTTCTTTTTCTTTTTTTGTTCTTGTTTTTTTCTGATATGAATGTGTGTCTTTTGCTTTTTAGATTCATCCATTCGTGGACTACACTTTCTCTCTCTTCTAAGTCTTTCTGTTTTTTTTTTTCCAAATATGTTTGTTAGGATGGAACTATTGAGCTAGCTAGTTAAGAAGGCCAGATGAGATTTGAGAAAGATATGAAACCTAATTAGCTGAAATTAATTACCCCAGGGCTTAATTATAACAAGTTTACAGATGGTATGTTCAGTTCCGCCCCTTTTTGTCTTCACGAGTACGAATGGTTCCAGACAATATTGATTGTTTTGTGGACATTCTTGGAAGTAGTTTTGACAGAGTTTAATTAAATAGATCATTGAAAACAGGAACTCCTTTTTTTTTTGCCTTCTTCTTTTGTTTTTTTTTTTCCTTTTCTTTTTTCAAGAACTAATTACAAGATCAATACTAGATTTTTTTTTTCTTCTTGTAGAAGTTCATATGCTAGATTATTTTTTGGAAAGTGACTCATTTACATTGCCATATATTTTTGTCTTTGGAAAATATTACTATTAGCTAGTCTTTCTTTTTTCTTTTTTTTTTCTTTCTTTTTTTTGATAGAAAACTATTAGCTAGTCTTAAGTCACTAGTTATCACTCCTGTGGTGGACCAAACTTATTGGACCCTTGACATGTACTCTCTCTTTCAGACGTATTCAGTCCACCTATTCTTCACCCTCTTCAATAAATAGAACCCGGAAAGAAAAGTTATACCAAGGAAATATTTTTTTTCCTAAAAATAAAGAATATTTCTTCTATATATATATATATATATAATGCATGACAGTGATAATTCAGTCAATTTCTCTCATGATTTTTTATATCTGTGTGCCTCTATCCCTATCAAAGGCCTTAAATAGCAAACTCCGGCCTTCCAAATAGGAATATATATTCTTCTTCTTCTTCTTCTTCTTTTCTTTTTGGTTGAAGAGATATATTATTTTCTACTGCTACACAAGGCTAAGACATTACCCTTATTATGCTCATGGAAAAAAAAAAAAGTCATACTTCATTCGTGGTATCTCCTATAACAATATATGCATATGCTTAGCACAGTGAATTAAATGACACCAATATCTGTGGAACCATGCTTTAGTAGTCTGGCTCTATCACTGACTACATATTATTGAATGGAATCCAATTTCTCTAAGCTAGTTGATGCGCTTGAGTGCTGTTAACAATATACCGCACTGTACGGATACTTGTCATGAAAACTGTCATATGGGGCATTGCATTACTCCTGTATAGGCTCAGAAATATTTTCCCTGTAATAATTACAACGATACGTCAATCTTTGTAACTAACTTTTATTATAATTCCAAAATTTCAGAATCAAAATCTATGATCAACAAATCTGCATATATAGACTCACACGTCACACACAAATGGGATTCTTGTATATATCGGCGCTTGTTTGTATCTTTGCAGGATTCTTTCTTTCAGAAACTGATCGTAGAGCTTCTTTTCAAAGGGTCTTGTCAACAAGATTATAATTTTTCCAGGTTTGGTCACGCATGTTTAACTTTCTTGTACTGATCTCCTGCATTTTGCAAAATGGCAACAAACAAACATGTATCATATAACTCAGTCAATCTGACCATCATCATCATTCTTTGATGACTCTTGCCTTTATACTTCAGACAACAAAACAACTAATAAACTATTAAAAGGCCTTAATTTCAAAACGTAGAATTAATTATTCACTAAATACACACACTTGATAGATAAATATGGTTTTCTACGAGGAGCTTAGAATAATTAATTCCAAGCCTAAAACAACGCAATTTGGATTCAAAATGCTTTACATGTCTAGTAGCAGCTGAGAACTTATTTTGGTTTTCTAAAGGATGTTTCTCCGCCTCAGATGAGCATTATTCTTGCTTATGAAAATTTGATGCCATTATTTAAGCTGTCGACATTGCTTGGGGTAAAGAATATTGAAACCATATTTATGGTCTGATCAATAGGTTGAGAACATTTGCTCAATCAAAATCGAGTTTAATTCCTCCGAGACTTAAGGCTTAATGGTTATATTCTTTGCTTAAGCTTTCTGGGAGACTTATCAGGCATCTCATATCTTCGGAAAAGGATGGAGTTGTTGATAGATTGGCTTCTTTCAAGATTCATTGCACCAGCTACATACACATGGTGGAGTTCTTTGCCGGATTTTGTTGTTGTCATGGTGGACTGTGATTGCCGGACTACATAGATTATCATTTAAGAACACTAGATAATCTTGTTGTCTTTATATATATATATATGTTTTGTTGCCATGGTTTCTAGACAAGGATTGGTTTTTTTCATTGGATTTTGCAATCAGGGTTTTAACGTGTCCTCTTCTCGCTTGAGTTTATCCTTTCGGGTCCGCCTTTTGGTGAATAATTTTAGTTTTTTCACTACATTTCTTGTAATTTATTTTCGTTGTCATAATAAAATTAGTCGTTCATTATAAAATAAGTTAGTAGCAGGGTGTCAACCTATAGTTGGAATATTGCTTATTACCTTGATAATGGTTATTGCGCTCCATTCGTGGAATTCAAAACAAAAGTAGAGAGAGAAAGAGGGCTGTTCTTGTGTGCACCAGGCCTTCAAGCACTATAAATACACATAAACTAAAAGTGTATAATGAGATAAAATGCATGCACGCGGTAGTTGCAGCAAGATTTTTCGTGATAAGACTTATAATATATAACCACACTCGTGATTAATTAGCTTCCGTTTTTCAAATTTTTGTTAGTCTGTATACTAGACCAATGTAATATTGTTTCCGTCCTTTCTCACTCCATCCTGTAATTCTCATATTTAGTGACTAATAATTAACTTGATCACTGTTTAAGTATGCCACCTTGCTTTTCCTTTTCTTCGGCCGCCTATATTGCCTGGTACTACTGTCCAATGAATGGCATAGTTATCAATCCATATCATATATACATATACATACATATATACACACACGCACAATGATAGTCTCTAACTGAGGCGATGTGCTGGTATCTTATATTTTGAAGTTAAACACAGCAAGATAACAAATTCATATATATAGGATCGTAAGAACTCTAATGATTTACATCGTTTGGTTACAATGATTGCTTCAAAATGAAAAAAAAAAAAAAAAAAAGGAGCAGATTTTGTTTGTGGTTGAAACAAAACATTTCTTCTATGTTACTGATAAATTAATACTTACATTGCAGAAACGCAGGTGTAAATCATGCCAACGTGATCTGCGGAGCTCATCAGCTAACTAGGCTCTAGTTTGTAGCCAATATTGCTTCACCAAATGATAGAGATTGCTAGGGGTCAAGGTCAAACAAGGTAGCACCTACTTTTGACTGCCAATCTTTCTTGCTTTTTCCTTTGTTTCTTTCCCGTCTTCTGTTTTTTTCCCCGGCAAAATAGAAAAAAGAAATTGCTAAATGAGTCATTATGATAACACTCATACGAATTTAGCATCTTATTATCTGATAAGGAGTTTGGGAATATTAATTTGATCTGTTTGCTTAAAAATATTATAGCATACGAGAACTTTACATTATGGTATATTTTTATTTAACACTATTACATTTATATTATAGTAACCAAAATTTTAGTTTGAACTCAAAAGCAAAACGTACCATGAGTATTAGATTTAGTAGAAAATTTTGTTTATATAACCTTTTAGGATTGCTAGTTAATGGTCTGGTTGAGGATACGGTTGGGACTATATTTTGTAGTCTTATTAACTGATAGTTCAAATTTTATGGAGAAAAAAACACTGTAAGAAAAATTAGTGCTTTCACGCTATAAATTTTTTGGTTAGGCACTGGCGCCAAATATCTAGTATCAACTTGAATTTGCATGGTCAAATGTGGATTGGTATTTGGTAGGATAGGCTGCAAGTTGTTGCGCCAAAAATTTTTACAAATTAAACTCGTGGAATTCAAGATTAATCCCAGCTAACCAAGAGAAAACCTCAATTCATAGGAATTGTATAACTTTCTCAAACTTCTATAACATTAGCAATTATTCCACAGGCTTACATATTGCACACAAAATAATATTGGATGTGATCTTCTCTTATATTGTTTTTCTGAAGACATACATCCTTTGCCAGAGTTGTCCACCATGAACCGGCCCCACTCCAATTATTGACCACTAAACGCACGGACTCATCATCATTCATATGCGTGATCACGATCACTATACACGTACGGACAAAACAGATATTCTTGGCCTTTTTTTCACCCTTTTCCTATCTAGCAAGAAATCTACAACGAATCATCACTTGATGATTTAAGGATTAATTACAATATCTTGAAGTTCGTTTGATTGATAGAATAGTTTGAACTTTTTTTTTTATACTTTGAAATATTTTTTAGTTTAAATTTTGTAAAAAAATACTATAATAAAAATAGTTAAAATCATAAAAAATGGCTCAAATCATAGTTACTAAATGGGTGTTCAAATTTACATGAATGTGACTAAGGAGCACTTATTTTAGGTCAAGAGCGTACTAATATTAGAATATGGCAAAAAATTAATAACCAATAATTGCATAAATATATACAGCCGAAAACATGAAATTGATAAACACTTATTTTTAAGAGTTGGTAGAACAATTTTACTTGCTTGATCAGAAAACTGAGAGTCGATTTGTCATTGGGGAACCATTTGCTAATTAGATGTAGAATTCAACCCATCCCAAGTACAGCTCATTTCTTCTATTAACTTTTAAAAAAAAAAAATCTCAAGACTCTCATGCAATATAAGAATAAATTACTAGGGGTACCAATATAACCGTTGTAGATATTTAACCGCTTAGTATATGATGGGCCTAAAGAAGTTTCCTGCAAATTCAGTACTAATTTAAGTATCCCTTGAAGGGTTTGACTCTGGATTATGTAATTATTAATAGCTGTAAATCATTAATAATTTGTTTTTATATATATTGGAATCTATATAACTAATATACACAGTTGTATTACTTATGACCAGTATTACTAATTAATTAATACTATCCACTTGCAGTTATAACACACGCATATATGGTAACATACAATATATGTAGCATACATATTCAGTAGAGTTTAAATGGCGCTCAACTTGGAATTTTTCCTTTTAATTTTGGATGTGAAATCTGATGATAAATAATATTGTAGTTTATCCTCCAAATTCTAAAATCCTATGTCCATCTCACCTCATAACAACCTAAATCATTTTTTTAATAATTTTAGTAGATGTCTTCATCCTCCGACTTATTTTCTGACTTCACCTTGTATATATTTATACTTTGGCATAAAACCAATTATCCTCCTTTAGCCCTACCACACACACAAAAGAGATTTCCCTCTTGCATTTCTCTTTCTAAAGTCACTCTCAAAGAATGTCTACTGAATCAGGTACCTATATATATATATATATATATAGCTGTTTTCTCCTCCTACATGAATGTCAGATCAATAAGAGAACTTAGTGAAACTGATCATCATGAATCCAACACATGATCCATTCCATATTTCACTCGCTCTCCTTTTGGCTTGAAAAGGAGAGTACGTAAGTAAAATTACAATTCCATCTAACTTTTTTTTCCTTTTTCCTTTTTCCTTTTTCCTTTTCTTTTTGTTTGGGGGCAATTCTTCATCAGGGAAGAGGGTCCAAAAATGGTTTTGATTGAAACAATAGGACCACTCTATATATGGGAGAAATGGGAGTGGTCCCATTGATTGAACCAAGTGGGTTTGTGGTTGTGGTTGTATAAGTGGAAACATGCAAAATTGAGGACCATCTTGGGTCCCCATGCGCGAGATCTCGTCGGACAACAGAATCCAACCAAATTCGATCGATCGGTCCAGACACTCTAGTTGTGGCTTCATTGTTTTGTAAAGTTTGTTTGATCTTATGGTTCCAAACTAGCTTGGAAAAATATGTATTTCAGTTCCCAACCCTAAAAAGAATATGTTCCAAAGAATATATAGTTGGTGCTAGCTAGACTAATTATTAGGGCTTGCATATATACAGCTCTTTTATAATTATAGGTAAAAGCCTAAAAGGGGTACTCGGTTTGACATCAAGGACAATATTTTTCGTGTGGAAAATATTCACCTAAGCTATACAGCTACCACTTTTTTTTATCTGTTTCTATTGGATTATTCAATTTACTGTTTTAAACTGAATTATTTCTGACTTGGCTGATGAGTATATTCTTTACTGGCTTCACTGTTTATTTACATGCTTGTCGTTCTTTGTGGTGGGGACTAGAGGCTATTCATTTACTGCACAAACTTATATGTTTTGCACAAAATCTATCTACCTACACTTTTGATGATTCATTTGAGCATAAAGACAGGAACTTTTCGAATTAGGCATCAGACTGTGGTAAAAGAAATTATTCAGTCACTCTAGAGGGTAAAAGAAGAGAGAGATAAAATTTTGTTAGAACATAGTTTTTTTTTCACCTGTCAGATCATATTAAAATTATATCAAATTAAGAAAAAAAATATAATTCAACAAGACTTATAAAATCTGATATTTAAAAACTGTGTTTTGCACCTAAGATATCTAAAGCAGTATAAAATTGATCATGTCATTTGTATTATTCATGCACCGAGACCCAATTTCTTGTGGTCTGTTTTGGTTATCTCTAGCTACTGCTGAAAATGTCACCCTTTTTCCCCGCTTTTTCCGTCAAAACTAAGCTCAGTACAAGAATTACAGCAATGACGACTAACAACATCGTCCTTAATTTTAGACAATTCTAACAGTGACAACCATTATCAGCGTGTTTGGAGGTGTGGTTTCGACTGAAAAAAAAAAAAAAAGAGAAGCTATCCATCTTAAAAACTAACGAATGAAGAATTTAATATTTAAAAATAATAATTCCTGAAAATGGTTGAACATGGGACTAATTGATCAGTTATATAGCTTTCAAAATTCACAGAAGATTTTGTTTAGCTTCTATATCCAGCTTTTTTTATGATAGATAAGTTTTTTTTTCTTTTTAATGATAGATAAGTTTTTATAAGGTTTGAATCTTGTTAGAGTATTGTGATCTGAATTCAGTTTGGCTCGACCTGAGAAGAACGTGGTGCGATAATTGTAGTGAAAAATAAATGTGAGATTTTTTATGAGATCTGCAATGATAGTAAAGATATCAGACCTATCAGCCTGATCCCATAGCTCACCATTAATCTCCCCGGGAATGCGGGGGCTTCGCTCCCACGATACGGACCTTTGTAGTTTTTGAGTCGTTTAGTTTATGTTTTGGGCCAATAGAGTTTTAATTATACCTATATATATGATCTATTGCATCAGAGTTTCATTATTATTAAATTTTAGCCTCTTTAATCGCTTTTATCTTGTAATCTTTACGAGGTTAGTGATTTTTCTTCTTCTGTATCTGTGGTTTTTTTTCGTCTTAAGTTTTTACATAAATTTTTATGTGTTTTTGTTCTTTATTTCTATCATATTATTTTCGAAACAAATCTTGATCACGCACGCTCTTAAACACACTCAATCACTTGAGCTAGTCTCAAACAGCCTGTATCCAGCTTGGTCATACCCTTACTCGTCGTCACGGTAATTAAGTGAACATATATATATTTTTTGGAGTAAAAATTGATTGGACACATTTTAACCTTGTTGAAAAGCAAAATTTTTATGTACGATTCCCATTAAAAGTTGGATCATTCAATTTGACTCAAACGATTTTAAAGGCAGGTACTTTCACCATAATAAGTTAAACTGCCAATCCATTAATTAATTAATGGATTGTGATTTTGGTGATCTGTGACCTGCTGGAATCGTAAAGTGATGGTTAAGAACCAGTACTACAACTTCACCCTATTTGAACGGGCACGAGT
Source organism: Artocarpus hirsutus (assembly GCA_946598075.1). Classification (NCBI taxonomy): domain Eukaryota; kingdom Viridiplantae; phylum Streptophyta; class Magnoliopsida; order Rosales; family Moraceae; genus Artocarpus; species Artocarpus hirsutus. The sequence continues at coordinate 12,015 of CAMOHE010024913.1, forward strand.
TTATTTTGCTCTGAGACCAAAAAACTACGCAAAACAAACAGATTTTAATGACTGATGGCTAAAAATAAAAGTATTGTTGTATTTCTTTTTTGAGGTACGGTAGAAATCTCCTTGATAATAATGAAGCAGCGATAAGACTTTTCATTTTGAAAGAAAACCAAGTAGAACAATGTTACGCAAATAATGCGATATAAATAAAGAGTAAAAAAATATAGAAAATTTATCATTAAACTTGTAAAGATTACAATGAAGATGTTAAAAAGGTTAAAATTTACTAATGATAAAACCTTTACGCAATACATTATATATATATATAGGTATAGATAAACTGTTGTTTCAATTTTGTATTGAAAGGTCTCTTTCAACGAAAAGGAGGCTAAAGAAAAAAAATATAAATACATAGAAATTTTGGCTTGATATTTATGTTACTGTAGGAGATAAGGACCATATCTATTATTAGATATATAGAGTGTACATACATATATCTATATATATATATATATGTATGTATATAGATTGATTTGCCTTGGAGTGAAGCATGAGACTAGGGGACGGTACAATGCAAGATAGTACATGTACGTACCAACCATGGGTCGACACCAAGTTCTCTTTGAACGACTTTTATGTTCCTCCCCTTGAACAAGGTTTTCTGGATCTATAACTCTACTGCTAATGGATACAATGTTGAATACTATTTCCCAGTTCTTATCAGATGAGGCCATACGGTACCATGACCAAAACGAGAACGACAAAACTTTTGGAGAGAAACGTGGATGTACATTCTTTTTCATTTTTCAGCAATTGAAAGGCTGAAAAACTAAGGGATGAAATAAAAAAGAATACCTAGTACAATTCTGAATTGATGGATTTTCGTTTATTGTTATATTTTACGTAATGTGATTGATTTTAATGTGATTCAACAGTGGAAATTTACTCTTTTAGTAAGGGATTTTTTTTTCAATGCTTGCCTTATGCAATAGAATTTTTCTTCTTCTTCTTCTTTGACAATAAAAAAAATTATTTTATGTTTGACAATATTTACTTGGGGATTCTTTTTTTTCATGTTTCAAAAGAAGAAAAATAGCTAGGTTGTTGAAATTTTGATTTTTCACTATAAGTTACGAAAATTTCCACGTTAGATCATTTATAAACCTCGTTCAATAGTTAAAAAAAATTAAAAATATATGCATCCCGAAAATCTCTTACATCATCTTCATGTTCGTCCTCTTTGATCTTGCCAGACTGCTAGTTTATATAGATTATCCTGCTGATTTTTTAAGTAAGCAACGGTGCTTTATCTTCTCCCCTTCGTGAGGTAGTCCCGAGCTTTAGTTAGGTGTTGGTTTCTGTGCCTTTGTTTTGGACCAAAAGTTAAATAGTAGGTTTTTTAAAATTTAAAGAAATAAACAACATGTTTAAACATCTATTTATTATATTTATTAAGTAAATAACTTATTTGACAAGAGTTAGTAATTTATTTATTAATAGCATGTATTAAATGTAAAAAAAAGAAGAAGCATATTTATTAATAGAATGTTTAGCAATTTTGCTTCAAAGCAATGTTTTGAACTAAATAACTAAAAATACTATAATATATGAGAGCTTTACGTTGTTGTTCACTTTTACTTTACACAATAAAGCATGAAAATTTGAATTATGATGATTTAGATATTTTTTATTTAAGTATTGTGATTCGAATTATGATTTGAGCATTGTGATTTGAATTATAATTTAAGCTAGTGTTTGGTTGTTAGAGTTTTTAAATTCAAATTAAATAGAAGATCTAAGTATGTGTTTGGTAAGTGTTTGGAATCCTAATTTGAGAGAGAGAGGGGGAGAGAGAAAGGCGACGAAAATGGAGAGCACAGATTCCAACAGAGAGCACAGGACCTAATTTGATCCGCAATGTAAACCCAAGTAAGGGAGGAGTAGAACCTACCTATTATCCTACTTTTTGTCTAAGCCAGTCTTTTTGGACTTCCAGGGGCTCTCTCTCTCTTGCTTGATTTGTCATCACGTGACATAATTCTCATCTCAATCACTGTAGCTTAGTGATTGAAGTCCAAAAAAACAAAGGCCAGGTGAACTCTAAAAACAACATTGGGAGGACTCAAAAAGTGATTTGGATGAAAGCAATTTTAACTCACCAAATGAGAACTCACAGGTCTCACGATACTCAAGTTTGTTTTTGAGTTAAAGGAGTTATTTCAGACCTCCAACCAAACAGGTCCTTATATTATTTATGGTCCAAACCATACCAATATTATCAAACACCTATAGGTAAATAACTTACTTATGAAGGGTTACTAATTTATCTATTAACCGTAAATATTACCTAGCAAATTTTATCTAATTTAAATATTTGAATTTGCGTAGGTAGACTCCCATAAACAAGCAGATTTGTGTACCATGGCCGACTCATTCGGCGGGTCAATTTAAAAAATACCATTGGTAATACTTTTTTGAATTTAATACTTTTATAAAAAAGCTTAAAATACATCACTTCTGAGGAATATAAAGAACGAAAATTATAAGAAACATCATTTTTTTAAAACTAATTATAATAAATGTCAAATTTTAAAAATATTTGTAAAAAACGTGAAATTTATTGTGTAAATAATTTATCTACTCATTTGTTTATATTGTAAATAGTTCTTAGTTACGCCATAAATGAATTTATGGTATAAATAATGTATTTACCTCCTTATTTACAAAGTAAATAAATTGTTTACATTGTAAATCTGACATTTATTTCAAATATTTTTAAAACCTGATATTTACTTAAAAAAGTTTTAAAAACCTGACATTTTTCATATTCTCTTTATAAAGAAACTGTTATTTCCAAGTATTTTGGGGTTAGATTAGGAAAATAATAGGGATCCAAAGGAGGAAAAAGGAAAAAGAGATAAAAGAAAAGTGATTTAACATAGTAATTGTTGCAAAAAGTGTACACCACCTAATTAACTCCCCAGTGTGCATTCCAGGCAAAGTCAATTTGGCCCATTCCGCAAATATCTTTAGAAAAAATTACAATACATGTTCAAATTATTGTTATGAAATTGAAATATAACACAATATTTAAAATATTTTAAAAATATCCTTAATGATATAGTAATTATCTTAATGATATTATATATTGTACTATATAATTACATATAAATAATTTTAATGATATCATTATGAGACATTTATAAAATTTTTACAAATTAAAGTCATATTTTAATTCAATAAATGTAATTGGGCTCATTGTCTCACTAACCCATATCACTAAGACCATTTGAGCCCAATAGTTTGGACTTGCGCCCGGTTAAGCCAATTCCCCTTCTATCTCCAAGCCCATCTGAGCCCAATAGTTCGGACTTGCTCCGGAGAGGACCATTCTCCGAATCTTGCGATGCCCATATAAGCCCAATAGTTGACACTTGTGCCCAATTAGGCTGCTCCACTTAACACTCGTGCGGGCGAGAATCGAAACTATCAATCAAATTCTTCGAAGTTTGCTTGACAGTTTGAGCTCTGATCTTCAACGAACTTTGAAGCTTCTGACTATATTCGATCCCAACAAAAGGAAAAAAAAAAATGTCAATCCAAAACGTCATAAGAAACCTCAAAACTACCAGAGCTATTCACCCGCCAAAACCATATGTCCAAATCGTAAACGCCATTTCGAGAACTCCCATGATTTCACCTCCAAAAACCTTGGACACCACCGCCATTTCATTCCTCTCCGGTGTCGACCTCAACACCTTACACCTCATTCTCTCCGACACAAATGTCAGATCCTCCGTTTGTTTCAAATTCTTCAACTTTCTCATCAAAAACCAGTCTTTTCTCTCCGTCAAGCCCGATCTTCAAGCCCATTTGACCCTCATTTCGAGGCTCCTCAAATCGAGAAACTTCTCCCGAGCAGAAAATCTCTTCAGGTCAGTATCGGTCGGTGAAAATTGCAACTGCCCATTTCCTGTTATTGCTTCTACGGTCGAGATTTTCTGCCATGAAGCGAGAATCAAAGCCAAATTTTTTCACATGATGCTTAAAGTTTATTCGGATAATGGGCATTTTGATGAAGTCTCGGAGGTTTTTGATTACATGAAGAATAATGATATTGAGATTGACGAGAGAACTTGTACTGTTCATTTACTTGCTCTTAAAAGAGCTGATAAGGTTCAACGGAGCTTAGATTTCTTGTACCGAATGGTTGAATCCAATGTGAAGGTTTCTGAGTATTCTTTGAGTGTTGTGGTTGATGGGTTGTGTAGAAACGGAGAGATTAAGAGGAGTAGAGAGTTAGTAGAGGAAATGATTGATAAAGGGACAAAGCCAAATGTTGTCACATTCAACATAATGTTGAATGCTTGTGCTAAGAGATGGAGTTTTGGAGAATTGGATTTGGTCATGGTTTTGATGAAAAAGGAAGGTGTGGGACTTAACATCAACACGTACAGAATTTTGATAGAAGGTTTCGCTAGTTGTGGAAACGTTAAAGAAGCACAAAGTTTGGTGGATGAGATGCATGATAAAGGACTAAAAGTTGAACCCCATTTGTGCAATTTGATTATAGGTAGCCTTTGTAGAGCGGGTTGTACAGAAACTGCGTGTCTATTGTTCGATGAAATGGCAGAGAGAAATATCTCACGAAACACTGATACGTACTCGGCTATAATATGTGGTCTTGGGAAGAATGGAGAGATGGGGAAGGCAATGGAGTATGTGAGGGAGACGGAGAACGAGGGAATCGAACTTGACGGCGTTATGTTCAATACCTTGATTGATGGTTTTTGCAATAAAGGGATGATCCGAAAAGCTCATGAGTTGCAACTCCTAATGCAGATGAGAGGTTTCAGTGCTGATTTAGCTGTGAGTAAGAAGATAGCAATAGGGTTGTGTAAGTTGAATCAAGTCACAGAGGCAAAGAAAGTGTTGAATACAATGGTTAAGAGGGGTGCAGTAACTGAGTTGGCGAGCTTCTCGTCCTTGGTTGATATGAGAAGCAAAGAAGAGGACTTTATAAACGTGGGAGCTAACGTTCACGGGTAGAACAAGAGCTACAATATCCAGCTTGATCTTCACCTGCAAAAGCGATTGGCGCAATAATAACCTGCACGATGGTGAGTTTCATCAATGTTTTGAAGTCAATATTTTTTATAGAAAGGTAGTCTGATTTTGAACGGAACATAATCGGGAATGGTTGATTAGCCAGCTCCTTGGAATACTTCTTATAAGCTACCTGAGGAAAAGAATTCTAGCTTAGGGCAATTGTCCTTGGAGTGGCAGTTATCACCTGTACAATGGGAAAAAGTAAAATAAATGGATTGGTTAATGCTTGTAGTATTGTCTCTTGTCGGAACTTGGAAGACTCCAACTCTGATTCAAACTGAATACATGTGCGCCAATTTATTTCACCGCTATTGATCGATGGACGAGATAATTTGTTATCACGATTTTGCATTATCTCAACGTTCTTGGTTTTAGAGGGTCAATTGGTAACACTTCTAGACAGCTTGTAGTCAATAATTCTTGGCTCCCACGAACAGAGGCAATTTGCAACGCTTCTATTCTTAATGGCTCAAAAAAAAAATGGCACCAATCAAAACCAAAATTGAAAAAGCATTTCTATAATGGCCATCTCAATCCTTCAGGGAAATGTCTGATTTATGAAGCATCTGCACACATGAAAGGGTTGAACTTACATATCTCCTTCAGACCAAATGGCCACATCCCCCAAAAAAAAAAGAAGAAAAAAAAAGAGACAATAATCTACAACAAAACTTCTAGGTTAGGCCAGACTCCCGAGGAGCCCCGGAAAGGATGGCTTCACTTATGACAGATCCATGCTTTCCCAGAGCTGGAATGCTGAGGGACCGTCTTCTGGTTTTGGCATTGCCAGGAGATGGCATTCGCGACTCATTCTTCTCCCTGAGCAGGGAAGAGTAAGGAGGACACAGTGGTTCGGATAACGGATCGCTTTTAGTTCTGAAAAAATTATCTGTATTCCGGCGGTGCTTCTCCCGGTGCCTACAAGATATTTGATCCACGGAAACAGGCGCAATTTTATCCTTTGCTTCTTCTTCATCTTCTGACCAATACCCATTCTCCGTCATATCCTGAATTGCCAAGTCGTCATACTCTTCATCTGATTTTGTAGACTCCTCATCGACCGAGCCTACCTAAGAAATCGAAACAGGGAAAAAAATGTAGTGAATTTTTGAAACTGGAAATGAAAAGAAGTATCACCCACGTAATAATCAGTTTTCTAGAAGTGTATCGACAAGTTCCCACACAACGGCTGGCTTCAGGCACTTACATATTCAAACGGAATTCACAGCAACCTATTCATTTACAACTGCATACTCAAAGATGCACTGTATATCAGGTTATTCTTTTGTGTGCTCTAACCTAAACCTTATACACGCCAAATTTAACGAGTAAGTTTTACCTCTTCAGGGTCATGTCTGTTAACATCATCACTAAGATCTTCATCGCTGCCAGCCTCGGGCTGGTCATCAACCTCTTCATCACTTCCATGCACTGAATTTTCCTCCTTGAGCTAAAGGTGAAAACCACAAAGTCCCAAATAGGGTGAGTATAACAACAATAATTAAGCCCCAAAATTTCTTTTTAATGCTAATAAACTCATACTTTTACCATCGATTTCAACAATACCATCATTGGAATCTCTGCTCTTCAATTAGATTGCTTACTTGACAATTCTCAGCTTAGAAATGAACTTATCAAATTTCAACGCAAGGATTAAATCATACCTCCTTGGAAGGTCCATCAGACATCCTTGGTGAGCTGCAGCAAGATGAATAATATCTACTACCTGTATCTGTCCCATCAGCCCTTGACTCATCGACACTTCCAGCACGACTAGTACCGCCATCACTGGGCCAAGCAGTAATCCCATAAAGCCCAAATTGAAGATTAACCTGTTCTGCCTTACCAATCTGTTCTGCATTGACCAACAGAGGCTTTCCATTACCATCAACAGCTTCAATGGGCCAAGCTTTCGCCACTGATCCATCAATATTAACCAGTGTCATAAATTGCCTAGATGAACCTTGTCTCTGAATCAGCTGAAACATTCCCTTAGAACTCAGAGAATTTGCCGCACACTGGTTTCGATATTCCTCATCTACCAGACCCACAGTGTTCGTTACGGGATCATAAAGTTGTTCCCCAGCCTCACGCCTACGAAGGCAACTGAAGACTGTTGCATGTATAGCTGCCACACTCTTGTCAACATTAGTATTTTTTATTTTAGGGACAAGATGCTTGTCAGCCCGCTTGCAAAGATATTCCTGGATTGTCCTGATGTTACGCATATACTTCACATATTTGTTCTTTGCTGGGTCCAGTGTCATGTACTTTGCACGTACTGCAAATCGTTCCATGTGTTTCCCCTCATTTGTGATGTATATCATGAACGGTATGATTGAAGGGTGTTTCTGCATCAGCCCCATCTGCAGATCATGAATAAACATTTGTTAAGCGTCAGCAGAAAAAAAGGAAAAGACAAGCGGAGAGTGCAGTAAATGAAGCAAAAAAGATTAATATAAGAGACTAATCATTATACTTACCACAAAATTAAGACTCAAGTGAACGCCCTCAACTACCACTGATTCTTTCCTCTCTTCCCAAGCAGTGATTAGCCGATCGAGACTGTCAATTACCATCTCACTCTGTGCCTTGAAACCTTCAATCGCCATCTGCTTAGGACTGAGAAATTCAGTAGTACCAGGACCCGCCTTTTGTTTCTGTGTATCGGATATCCCAGTAGTAGACCCATCAGCCACATCATCTGTAGAAAGTGAACGTGACGTAACAGCCATTTTTTGAGCTTTCTTTTTAGCCCTTGCTTCTGCAACTGCTATAGGATCCAAGAACTCCCCTGCATGGTAGGTTGACGCCCATACTAGAGGATTTTGCTTCTCATCTACAAAACTTCTCATCATATGCCGAATTGAATCAGTTGATATGACCGTTGTGATTCCCAACCTACTACCCTGCAAGACAACAGAAAATTAAGAAAAATTCTTGGAATATATAACAACAGAACAACGAACATAAAAATTTGAAATTCCAGGCTTTCAATCTAATTTGGCAAACACAAATTTCCTTGCTATGCATGCCAAATAAGAAAATAGTAGGTTCTATGAAAACATGACAACTTAATCACAGATGTGAGCGTTAGTGAACTCAAATACCAGCAACGCGGACAAAGTAGATTTGCCGCAGCCACTAGCGCCACACAACAATACAGTAACAGATTCCTTCTTTTCTCTGATTCTGCAGTGACAAATATCATAGAATATCATAAATCTGGAGAAATGTCCTGCAAGAGGTGGGGAAAAACTAAAGCGAAAAATAGAAAGGAAAAAAAGAAAGAAAGAAAGAAGGAAAGAAAGAAAGAAAGAAAGAAGGAAAGTAGAAGTCCACTGCTTTCGAGTTTACAATGTCAATATTTTTGTATTTGCATCTTTCTTCCCCTATTTTTTTCCCTTCTCATCTTATCTTCCGAAGAAACACATGCCTGTCTAGCCCACTATAACTAAACCATAGAAGGCCTCAAAAAGAAGCCCACAGCTTGATGTAATGGCAGACAATCTATCAGATAATCAAAATATTTTCAAATGGAACTACTTGAAAATGTTACCAGCAATACTAATATCAGAAATAAAGGATAGCTCCTTACCTGCATGCCAATATCAAGTCAGCCTTCTGGTTCGGACCAACATACTTATACTCGGCCAAAGCATTGCACACAACGTTTAAGAAGGTTTCTCTTGTAACGACAGCGGTTGTGCGCCTTTTGTACAATTCAAACGGTACACTTTTACCACTGTCGTCTTTCCCTGAAACAAACTGCTTGCCAGCCTCTGTTTCAGCCAAGCACGAATCTGTGAGACGAGCATCTTCTTTCTCCGACTTTCCACTTGAATTATTGGAATCTGATTTCGCCTTCCCGACTGGAAGCAAGGGATCAATGAACTTTTCGCTCCTTATCAACTCAAACACTCTTTGGCTAATCTGTCAGTGAGAACATTTATCCCAAACAAGTACATATTATTCACAGTTCTACAGAAATAAAGGAAACAGCCAAGTAGAGAAAACATTAGAAATCACCAATAAAAAGAGAACCAGTTTAATAATCCACCCACCCCAAAAGGTATAGATCAGTTAGTCAAAACAATTATGTAAAGGGAACAACCGGATGATCTAAAATCATCTAACGATCTGGGCTTAAGGTGTTACTTGCATCACAACAACTCCTATAACAGTCAGGGTAAGATATGAACAAATAACTAATTCATCAACCAGCCTGTAAAATACATATAGTGAACCAGAGTTCCCAACAAAAAAAAAAACAAAATGTGCATCGGAGGGAGGGAGACAGAAACAATGTTTATGCCAATTAAGGAAAGCCAGTTTAATCCGCGTACCCAAGCTGCAATCACTTGGTGTGGTCTCCCCTATACCAAGGCAAGAAACAACTTACTGTAACCCAGTTCCATAGCACGTAGGGTAAGCATAGAAAGGTATATATCAAGACACTCCAACGCAACAGTGATTACTTTGATTGGCAAAAACAAATTTTAGCAAAGTCAGACAAAAAAAATGCATGATTGTTAAAAAAAAAAAGAACCAATGAGAACAAGACAGCGATGAACTATAGCAGGTTCGTGTACAACAAAAACAAAAAAGCTTCCCTAACCGAAATGAATTTTAACCGGTCAAGTTGAAGGAGACACGAGAACAGCGTAACGGATACATAAATATACAAATATGAGGGAGAGAAAGAAAGAGGACCAATTCTGTGATAACGACACAGGACTCTCCGAGATGCGACGAGAATAAGTAAAAACCTTGGATAAACCAAACGTATTAGCGGAACTAACCCACCAACCAGAAAGTAATAAGTAGGACAAATCCTTTGTTGACCCACAGTTAAATAAAATTAAAAATTAAAAATTAAAAAAGAAACTTGGGCTAGACATTCAACAAGACGACGTAACCATTTAGACTTTCAATAGCGATATTGGCAAGTGGAACATTCCGCAGAACACGATCCATGCAAATCCAGATCTGAAAACGTAAAAGATGACATCTTTCCAGGAGGAAAAGAAAAGATCAACAAATTCCAAAATTCGAATTGTGATTTCCACGAAACGGAAAACGAAACTGTATTAATTCTGATTTTCTTAAAACGAAACTGATTTTCTTTAAAAAAAATAATATAAAAAATCAGGGGATCAATTTCAACGAGATATAAGGGAAAAAAAAAGGATAGAACATGCCTTGAAGGCGTGACGGGCTTTGCAGCCCATGAGCTGCAGAGTGCTTTGCAGAACGGAACGCGTATATCGAAACGACTCTTTTCCATTCACTGATCTCTTGTCCTCTTCGTCCACCACCACTATGTACAGCAATATCTTCGCCACCTCCGTCATCTCTGCACACAGAAACCAAAACAAATCCCCCAAATCACACGAATATACACAAAATTCACGTCCCCGAATTACAATTCGGAAAACAAGAAAAAGGGAGCGGTGGTGACAAAAGAACTGAACGGCAATGCGGGTAAACAATGCGAGAAATCGGACCTGGAAACGGCGAGTTGCAGAGAACCGGCGAGGAAGCGACGGCGATTGATTGATCAAGAAACGAGCAAGAGGAAAAGCAAGACGCCGTGATTAGAGAAGTTTCAGAGATAGGGAAGAGGTAGGGTTTGAGAAGAGGCGTTGGAAGAAGAATTCGACATTTTCAAAGAGGACGACGATCTCTCCCTTTCTCTCTCAGACAACAGAGGGCGTTTCTTCTGTTCTGTCACCTACGTTCCACGCATCACATACGAGTCCTCAAAACACGCACTTTCTCTCTCCTGCCGTCGTCTCGTCCTTCCCCGTCTGTCTGTCTCTTTCTTGCTCTACGATCGGAGTATATTTACAGATTTCGCCTCAGATCGGTGACGAATATCTCATGTGCCTTGTGCAATGTGCAATGTGCAATGTGCCTTGTGCCTTGTGCAATGTGCCTGTACCAGCCGAACGCGGCAAAGGGTTAATTTATAGGGAAAGTGGGGCCCATAAACTGGGAAAATGAAAATCGTTTACACATCTTATTATTGAAGAAAAAAAAAATCCAACAAAAAAAATAAAAATAAAAGGGTTGGGCTTCTTGGAGATAATCCACGATCACGTTAAAATAAAATTAAAATATATGTACAATACATATTTTGACATAAATTTGATGGTTAAAAAATAAATTTTTTCTATTAATTTATTTTTCTCGGTCCTATCACAAAAATCTTTATTTTGAAAATAAATGGAAAGATAAAATCATTCACACTTATATTTTCTTATTGTTGAAGAAAAATTAAAATCCAACAAAAAAATAAAAATAAAAAGGTGGGGCTTGTTCCAGATAATCCACGATTTTACCCGTAAGATCCGGACACAGTGACATTAAAATAAAATCAAAATATATATACAATACATATTTTTTATATAAATTTAATAGTTAAACAACGAAATCTCACTATTAATTTATTTTTCTAGGTCTTATCATAAAATTCTCATAGGAAAATATATATTATACTTATAGTCCACGGAGACTCATTTATAGATGATAATTATCCTCTATATATGGTAAATTTACTCTTTTTTAATCTTTATGTACTTTGTTTTTTAGTTTAAAATGGATCATTATCCTTTGTATATGGTAAATTTACTTTTTTTAATCTTTATGCACTTGACTTTTTAGTTTAAACTTTGTTTGCTGAATAACTGTTTTTTATTTTAATTAAACATTAAAGGTACATGTATATTTTATTTTGTTTAAGGAGAATTAGAGATGCGTAGGTATCAAGTGGACTCTTGTTTAAATTATAGTTTTACGCAATGCTAATTTCCAAGTTCGTGTATTTGGTAATCTTAGTTTCAACAAAAATTTTTTGTTGCTATAGTATAAATCTCTTACGTGTTACACTGTCAATAAAAAGTAAGCTACATTATAAAGCTCTCACATGTTACAATATTTTTAACTAAAATTAGTTTAAACTATTAGTATAAACTATACTTCCCAACGTACCTGTTTCAAATTAAATGAAGTTTTTAGTCCACATGGTGTATAAAATTCAACCAAGTTTAATAATCATATAAAAAATTCTAAACGCGGGCATGAGTGAAAATTTCAACTAAGTTTAAATATTAACGTCTAGTGAATTAGTTGATCCATATAATTGAAAAATAAAAAACAAAGCCGTGGCCCTTGCAAGTTTAAACCTTGAAACCGTTACATTACAAAATTGATGATTATTCTTACTAAGAATTGACAAAAAGTTACATGGCTACGACGTTTCAAATTTTCATCTAAAAAATAAATCAATGTTAATAGACTGTTGACATTTTTAATAAAGTTTTTAAAAAATAGAGTTACAAATTTCTTTTATATATATATATGGGCGATGTGGTATAAATGCCATATTTTCAGGGACAAAGACCATGGTTTTTATTGACTGATAATTTTTTATTTACAATTAATGTAATTTCTATTGAAATAACTCGTGAGCATATCGCCCAAAAAAATGTCAGCTCGTGTTTTTTAATCTTATTTTCATAAAAAAAATATTTTAGGAAAAAAGTAAAGTCAACCTAAATGTTGACGGCCATATAATGTTGAAGAGCATGAGCAGAGCCCATTTGAACTTTGACATGAGAAAATCAAGTTGAACTCGATTATAATTGAACTGTTCCTAATAATAATAATGATAATAATAGTAAAAGAAATTCGGGTGGCTGATTGCACGATGTAATCTGTGGTAAAAATAGACGGTTTTTTTTTTTTATCCTGAAGTGAGAAAAATAATCTAAAATCCATTATTTACTGCATAAACCAATCAATTTACATGATAAATTTGTTATATATTTCATAGCAAACGAATTGATTGTCTGAAAATTAATCCTTTTAAAAAATCTAAAAGATTCAGTCCTTAATAAAAAAAAAAAAAAAAAAAACACAAACACTCTTGCAAAAGACGTCATTTTCTCAAATCGTAATAAAAATAAAATAAAAGTATGAATAGAGCTAATCTAGTGGATTACTTAAAGTGTGTAGCAATCGTTTTATTTTGAATCACAATTTACTTTTGCTATATTATTTTTTTTAAAAATTAAATATTATGTCATATTTTTAAAAGTTATGTTTATCCATACCATACTTATAAAAAGTCATGGTATATTATTATTTATATTATATGTTAAATTGAGTCACAAATAAATATGCATGACATTTATAAAAAAGTATACATTGAAAGATTGTATTTATAAAAATTTTCCTTTTCTAATGCAAGTTTGAAAACTGTTCAAAAACTTTGTTCAGGCTTATGAACCAAATGAGTTATAAGTGACAGGAATTTCTTAAAACAAAAGAGAGAAAAAGAAGAATAAGAAGAAGCCATAAAAAAATAAAAATAAAATCCACCGTCACAAACAACAAAATGAAGAAAAAAACAGACCTTAAAAAAAAGGACAAAAAGGAAAATAAAAGGAAATATAAGAGGGAGACCATATAGGTAAAGACATCATAGGAAGACAATTAGAGACACAGTGTGAACACCGTGACTTGTTTTATATAGCCTTAGATAATAAACATTATTATCCTCGGAACCGACAATTTATTGATCTCGTTGTTTTTTCCTCCCGGATATAGGATTTTCCTCCCACGTTTTGTTTTCTTGTTATAACCTCTTCCGTCGTACGTTAAATATATATAAGAGGAACAAATAAATAATAAATAGTTTCATAAAAGAGGAAACGAGGAAAATACCATATTTTAAAAAAAATTTTAAAGTAAACTTTAGGCTTTGAAAATATTTATAATTTATGTCAAAATTTACAATGTAAATAACTTATTTATTTTATAAATAAAAATATTTACATTGCAAACAATAAGATAAATATATTATTTATACCATAAATTTATTTATTGTATAAATAAAAATTCTTTATACTATAAATAAAATAGTAGATAAATTACTAATATTATAAATATGACATTTACTATAAATATTTTTAAAACTTAACTCTTATTATAATTCGTTGTTAAAAAAGGCGACGTGTCTTTCCATTTCCGTTTTGAGGGATCCTGGTGCATAGCTTGTAAATATTGGACAATTAACTCTATGGGTCTACCATCGTTCTTAGAAAATCTAGAAGAATACTTTTCCAATGGCTGAGCATATGTAGTAGAGACATGCGTCCTTTTTAATACACACTAAAATTTTCGCCCTAGCTTGGGAATCTTAAAAATATGACACAATTTGAATAAATAAATTAGGGAGAATGCGTACTCTTTTTTTATTATTACTTTCTTAAGCAATAGAGGAATCGTAAAGCAAGTAAATCACTTTTTAAAAAAATTGCATTAAAAAGAATACTTGTAGCTTGTTTAGTTTTCTAGTTTGAACTATAGAAAGTTAGATCAAACTAGTTGTGCTCTAGTTTTTTGTTCCCAAAATTTAAATTGTTATAATGTTTTAAGTTTCAGTCGTTGGTTTGAACTATATTTCTAAACAATTTATTTTCAATAAGTATAAGTTTAATAAACTTACCAGCTCTAATTACTCGGATGAATCTATCAATTGAAGAAAACCCACCACGCCAAACTGGATATAAATTTCTCCAAATTAGTTAATATATTTATAACCGGATTACAATACTTGTACTAAAAATCCGCTCTCTATGCTTTTAACAGTAATTCAAGAAAGAACAAAAATAATTATTAGGAGATAATGGTGTGTATTAGTTAAGCATTCAAATCAAAGGTTGGCCAATGTACATCTTGTACTTTAGGATTTTTTTTTTGTGTTTGTCATTCAAGGTTCAATCAAATTTTTTATAGTATTTTTCGCATAAAATTTGAATTAAAAGTTAGTTAAAATTACATTGTGTAGTTGTCATTGTGCTCCTAAACTCCCTAGCAATTTTTCTTAACTAATTATGGTTGTTACTGTTGAAAAATTCAAGTACAGTTATTACCCTGAGATTAGGGAATTTTAGATATTTTATATGCTAAGTGGTTTTTAAAAAGACCACAAGTTACCCTTGCACCAAACCCCGGGCATTGATTTGTGACCTCTTTACTTTTATTTGGTTGGATTGTCCCACGACTCATGACTTCTCTTTTGGGTTGGTGTTTGGAATCGGAGATTTGAGCGAAAAATTAAAAAAAAGTACAAATTGTTGCATTTGTATTTTTTTTATTTTTATTTTTTTTCCCTGTAGGAACTTAAAAAGTTAACCTATTAATAGATATGTATCTTTTAGTTATTAAATTTGCTAAAAAAATAATTTTAACTAGATTCAACGGTTTAAAAATATGCACTATTGATAGAAATTTTGATTAGAAAGAAAAAAAAAGAATTAAAATCTTTTAGTCTAGCATGATTAAGGATGAACGATCTTATTTAACCTTATGAGGTTATCACTTTATTGCTAATAAACAGTAAATTTTATTAGACTTATAATTTTGTAAATGATAGGTTTTAACTGACGGAAATAAAAATGGTTTTTCATTGACGATTTGAATGCCAAGTTCCAACTTCTCAACTTTTTGTCGACGACTTTAATTAATCTAGGACCTCCAATAGGATTCCAATGCAGTGGGGGCCCACGATACAAGGGTGACCATTCCGATTCCTTCTGGCGTTGGGTGTCTTGTTAATGACTAATGGTCACATGCCACGTTGACAAAAGTGCCTGCTGCTGACACTTGGAGGCGTTGCAGGGCAAAGTGAAGATACGGCGGATCTGTTTTCCTTTTTCATTTAAAAAAAATGGTTAATTTCACTTAACTTTTTGACCCTAAACTACAGAATTTGTTTTATTTTGACTCTTAATTTTAAAACATAGCAAATCACATACTTAAACTATTTCATTTGTTATATTTTGACTCTTCAGTTAACAAAACCTTTAAATATTAATAGAATTAAACCAATAATTTTACTTTTGAACTCTAAACTACACAACTTGTCTTATTTTGACCCTTAAATTTTAAACTATAATAAATTACATTATTAAACTATAAAACTTGTCTCATTTTTACCCTTCTATAATTAAATTTATTGAATATTAACGGATTGAAACAAATGATCACTTTGATCTTTTGGCTCTATATATGTTTTCAACATATATTTTGAAGTCAAAAATTTTAAATTTTGTTTATTCATTATATAAGTTTTACATTTTTTTCTTTCTTTTTATATAATTTTTTTGATAAAAAAATTATTTTTTCTTAAAAAGTTTTATCAAATTTTCTCTATCGTATGTTTAAAATAAATTAAAGTAAAGAAAAAATACCAACAAGTAAGGAAAAAAGCACAAGATATGTTGGTACCTAGCAAAAACGACATGCAAATAGTACAGTATAACCTACTTGTCATTTTTATGACTAAATTTTGAGACTAAAAATTACGTAAATAACATAATACAGAATACTTGGCTTAATCTCGACCATCAATTTATAATTAATTGATCACGTAATATATGTGGCTTAATTAGCTAATATTTAACATATCTAGTAATTAAATGGCCAAAATAAGATAAGTTTCATAATTCAAATGTGTGATTTGTTAGAGTTTAAGGCTTAAGAGTTAAAATTAGATAAGTTGTATAGTTTAAGGGACAAAAGTGAAACTATTGGCTCAAGTCTATTAATATTTAATAGTTTTTATTAATGGAATGACCAAAATGAGACAATTTAAATAGTTTAGGAATATGATTTACTACGTTTTAAAATTCAAGAGCTAAAATGAGATAAGTTACATAATTCAGGGGCCAAAAATGAAATTATTTCTTTTTATTTTCAACTTTTTGCTCATGAATAATATTTTGCTCAGCCAAATAGTATTCTAATTTCTATTGGAATTCCCACACACGCTTTGGTGGACTTTTCTTCGTCCCCCTTTTTTTTTTTTTGTTATTTTTTAAGGAACTTTTTTTTTCTGTGAATTTAATATGTTATACCCAATAACATGATGGATTTCTTTCGGCAACTAACAAAACGAGCAACACGATTGATGGGTCGTTTTCTGAACAAATTTTAAGAATGAAAAGAGAAAGGTTTAGCGGAACAACTTTTGTCCAAAGAACAGTTCTTTGATTTTTAAAACTGCACGGGAGTTTTTAAAATCCATCTAAAGTTTCACTAATTCTTTTTAATAGGTCATGATACCATAATCATATGTCCGCTTGGAGAGATAAAAATGAATAATTTTAATTATGACATAAATAAACACAACTTAAAAAAATATGACATAACTAAAAACTAGTTTAGACTACAACAACATGGAACGCAGCGCACTGATAGTGTTTTTTTTTTTTTTTCTTTTTGTTTTTCCCGACGGTGATCAGTCCCATAAACTTTACAAAACAGTTATGGTTCTAAGTACAATTACTTTTCAGTCCAACGCAATCAAAAACAAATATTTTAACACACAAACGGTATTAAACTGTGCCTTGATGCAAACAAAAAAAAAAGTATATTTTATTGAAGTATTTCTTGTATACAATATGACATTAGATATGCATCCTTTCAAACTCAGGTCATATCTTACCTTATATATGATTTATAGCTAGTGGTTATAGGATTTTATTAAAACATTTTTAGTTTAATTATATATATATTTTTTGAAGGGGTTTAATTATTCTCCAACATACATGGGTATAATCGGCAACACGTAAAGTGTTCACATAAACAAGGAGGCAAAAAAAGCACGCACATTCATACACTCCATCCCACTGCCACGCGTGTATGGATGATTGCTCTGACCTTGGTACGCGCATTAACTGCGTTTTATCAGAAACGTGTCTTGTTTATATAGAACAAGAACAACAAAAAGAGTAAAAAAAATTTAAAAAGAAGACAATTTTTCATGTAAAAACCGAGAAAAAAATCCATAGGTGGATTTGTGTCTTTTAATTATCAGATATAAAATATTTTTTTGACTAACGGTTTTAAAATAGACGGTGTTGAAGAGAATTCCTACCGAATAAGTCCTTTTTCCCCTAAAGAAGAAGGATAAAAGAAAAAAAAAGGGCAAAAGGTGTGGTTGGTCATATTTTTTAATCACATCGACAAGTCATGTCATTTTAATCAATCGATTTTTTCATCCTTTTAATTTATGCCAGTAAACAGTTACGTGTCATACGCAAGTTTTTATCTTGTAAAATGGTCGGCTAGAACATTGAAAGTCCAATCAATTGTTTGTTTGATGAATCAAATGAATCAAGATTTATTGATAGATTATTTTTAAATTAAAATTTAACATATAAATATATTATTTAATTATTTTTAATATTTAAAGTTTTTTATATATTTAAGTTGTTAAGTTTAAATAATGTGTTAAATAATAGGACGTTTGATAAAGTGGTGAGAACTGCAGTTCCCACCACAAACTCAGTTATGAACAGTATAAAGCTCTCACATGCTACAGTAACAATAAAAAAAATTACTACAGTATAAAGCTCTCATATGCTATAATAAAAGTGGTTCTTACTACCTTCCAAACACCCTATAAATAATAAAGGCAACTAAATGTTCGTAAAAACAATACAAGAGATTTAGACTCTAAATAACAAAACCTTGTTTGTAAAATCGTGATGCATGCTCCATCACAAGAGCTCTCAAAAAAAATATAATAAAATTAAAAAAAACTAATTTTTTAATAAAAATTCAAAAAAAAACTATTATAAATATCTATATTTAGCTGTCTAAACCAGAAAAAAAAAATAATTTTAATGGAAGCTGACAGCTTCAAAAGGTTCATCAGCCATGGCGTTACCTCATAACAGTCCAAAAAAACTATCAAAGTAATTAAACGGTCCTGGCACGCTAGCCGATGAGGTAGCGCCAAAAATTTGGCTGTTGCATTGACTCAAAAAGTCTGAGCGCCTTCTGCGCTCCAAGTGCAACCTTTTGTCAAACTCTTGGGCGTTGGTCAAGTCAATCCTCCTCTTACCAGTTCTCCAATTAGATTTACACCCCTCGTCTCTTTTGAAACTTGGAAAGTATTTCTAGAGCTTTTCTTTCCGCTTCTACTTTATGAACTTTCCTTTTGGGAACCGCCCTATTTTTGAACTTTATATTGAACGCCAGTCATAAGCATACGCTTCACGCGTGTTTTTTTTTTTTTTTTGTATTTTTTTTGTTTAAAATTTTTAAAAAATAAT